>JASANE010000366.1:0-29076 GCA_030248225.1 Trileptium ribeirensis | reverse complement strand
TATTTATGGCCACAATCCTACGTGAATATATGTTTTATGGAGTGCATTCAAGAGCTAGGTTTGCATCAGTTGGTAAATTTTCCAACCCGGAAAGAAAATTGTATAAACCTTTTATTAACAACCTCACCTTTGAACGTTCCCAGTGTATCTAGTGGAGAACGCTTTGCTGACCATGTGTGTCAGTTAACTTTAATCTTACTGGTTATATTAATAATGTTTCAACTTGTGAACCTTTATATGTGTACGATTTCAAAAATGCAAACTTCGAATTTTTTAACAACTTTTTACTTTCAGTTAATTGGGACGTTGTCTTACATGCGGCTTTTACCATTGATGTCAAGAGGAACTTGCTTAAATCAATATTAGACTACGCCTATAGCAAATTTATACCTAAAAAGAAATTAAGCCCGAACCTGTGTGGACCCTGGTATCCCCTTTTTATTAGGAAACTTCTGAAACGCAAAGGTAAGGAGAATAAGCCGCCACACTTCGGATTATGAAAAACTCAGATCAAAATGCTCTGAAACTATTGCTCGTTTTAAACAAGCTCGTGAAAATAAAGTATTAAATAGTGGTAACCGAAATGGTTTTTTTCAGATATATCAATAACAAACCTATTCCAAAACCGGAGTCAGTGCTCTTACCACGCCGCATGGCAAACTAACCACTGACGAAACAACCTGTGCCGACATACTGGCCAACACGTTTTCGTCAGTATTCAATGAAAACTACGCACAACTATCTGTCAACCATCATGTCTCAGCCCCAAAAGGCACTGTAATATCGGTCGCTTTTTCTCCACAGTTTGTGCACAAATTTATGGGACGCCTTAAGCAAAAAACATAGCCATTCGCCCGATGGCTACACACAGTTCTTGCTCAAGAAACTTTGTGATTGGCAGAGCTTTCTTCTGGCACGTATATTCGAGCAATCTTTTGTAAACGGTTGTTTGCCGTGTCTTGGCTTCACGCTGACGTTATTCGAGTATACAAAAAGGCGACTCGTCTATTGCATTGAACTACAGGCCAATATCATTGCTCTCTACCTGTTGTAAAATAACGGAATCTCTTATACATGATAGTCTCTTGCCATTTTTGGGTTGTAATATTATTTGTCAGAATCAACATGGATTTATCTCAAAGAAGTCAACCAGTACCCAACTACTTGAGGCAGTAGATGATTGGTCAAATGCTCTGGACACCGGAAAATCTGTTGGTATCGCGTACATAGATTTCGCAAAAGCTTTTGACACCGTCTCACACGCCAAGCTGCTCCAAAAACTTTCCGCTCCAGGAGTAGGTGGAGCGCTATTTCAATGGATTAAAACATTTCCTCATGACACAACATTCAGAGTAAAACTGAACAACACTTTTTCAAAAACCCACAAAGTAACTTCGGGCGTACCCCAAGATTATCGGACCCCTCTTGTATCTCGTGTATATTAACGATATTTATCTTTGTTTTGAACACGTAAAATGCAAATTATTTGCTGATGATGTTAAATTGTATATAAATATTGCAACTAGCTCCAATAATACCGCCACTGCATATCTTCAAAATGCGCTCAACTCCTTAGTAACTTGGCCAGATACGTGGCAACTCTCTATTTCTGTCCCTAAACGTAGAATTTTACACTTGGGCAAAAATAACCCCAATTCCTGTACTGCTGATGACGTTAAATTGTATATAAATATTGCAAATAGCTCCAATAATACCGCCGCAGCACTCTTTAGTAACTTGGGCAGATACGTGGCAACACTTTATTTCTGCCCCTAAATGTAATATTTTGCACTTGGGCAAAAATAACCCTAATTTCCGTTACATTGGCGGATCTGAAATTCCTTATATTTCCCAATTTAGTGACTTAGGTGTTACGATAAGCAGTGATTTAAAATACGAAACTCACTATAATGTCATTGTCGCTAAAGTTTATCGAGTAATTAATATGTTATTTCGATGTTTTTTAAATAGTGATAAGGAATCAATAAGGACGTCCTATTTGTCATACGTCCGCCCATTATAGAATACTGTAGCCAAGTCTGGTCACCGTGCTATTTGTTGGTAATCGACATGCTGGAAAAGGTTCAGCGGTATTTCTGATTCGCCTTGTTGTCCATTGCTGTCTTATCCAGTATTTCGATATTTGCTGAGCTTTAATGATCTACTGCGAACTGGGGTACTTCCAGATGATTGGCTACACGATAGAGTCACTTCAGTTTTTCAGCGAAAAGAAGCCCACGCTGATCCTATGAATTATAGACCAACATCGTTAAGCAATTTCGCTTAAATTTTGGAAATATTAGTCAACGTCACTATTATAAAATTTTCTCATGTTGATAAGCTACTTTTAAAATTTTATTTCGGCCTTCGTCCAAGGCGCTCGATCACCAACTGGGTTACTTAATCCAAAAGTGGCTTGTTGGTCGAAACTCAGGATTCAACATTGCTGCTACTTTTTCAGGTTTATCAGCTGCTTTTGAAACTGTTGCTCAGTGTAGAATTTGGACCCAACTTTTGCCATACGGGATTACATACAATATTTATGACTGGTTAAACAACTGTGCAACAAATCGAAAGTTTAATGTGGAAGTCATAGGATTCCACTCAGCATAATTCCATGTAAAGATCGGTACACCGCAAGGAAGTAGCTTTGCGCAATATACATATATTGTCTAGCAGACATTATTGGTCAATAGCCGGAAGTGCAGTGGAAACATCAGATTTTTGCAATGCTAACCATATCACAAACTGCAGCAATTAGTATTTCAAGCAATAAGCCCGAAAAATGGCTGTTTAGGCATAGAACTTGTATATGAAATGCAATTCAAAAAACGAGGATCTGTTTATCTCTCATTCAATATTAACTACACTTCCTCAAATTAGATTCAAATGAGAATTGCTGGACCAAGTTACATCGCATGTCCACCTAGGAATGACTATATCCGACAATCCTAAAGCCAAACGCTCATATTTTGCAGCTTATAACCTCAGTCGCTCGAGACGCAGTCAGCCTGAAAGAGCTTTCCGTTTATTTAAATTCAAGTCTACATACAAAAAACATTATAAATGCGATATACAGCTCTAATGTTCAATATGTCTGAATTACGTCTGCGTTGTCTTCAATTGAAAATAATTTAACAAACTGCTAAACATAAAATTCAATAAGGCTAAGCATATAATACATGCTATGAAAATATTAGCAATTTTACAGATTAGTACAAATAAATTAGTCTATAATGCATGGTATGAAAATATTAGCAATTTTACAGATTACTGACGTGGAAGCAGAAAGGGGTAAGGACCCTCGTATTTTCCTAAAGGCATCCAAGTAACTGCAATGATTTTGTCGTTCCCAACCTTTATTAGTAGATAATTATCTACATATTCAGGAAGACTCAATTCAAAATAATTTAACAAACAGCTTGCTAAACATCAAATTAAATAAGGCTAAACATATAATACATGGTATGAAAATATTAGCAATTTTGCAGATTAGTAACGTGGAAGCAGAAAGGGGTAAGGACCCTCGTATTTTCCTAAAGGCATCCAAGTAACTGCAAAAATTTTGTCGTTCCCGACCTTTATAAGTAGATAATAACGACCTCGTTCCGAAGGCGGTGTTGAAGTTCATACTATTCATTCCGATTAATCCCTACAACGCAAGACATGAATGTCTCATAATTTTTAGCTCTCTACGAACACAATCACTGGCATATGTTGCAGCATCGATCTTAACCCTAGTACCGGTGTTAAACTACACTGGATTAAATCTATGCAACGAAACTTGCATGACGAGCTTAAAGCGTTATCTATCAATGAACAGGTTCATGTTATAGGGTTTTGAATGCTTACGATCAGTCGTCAACGAAGATTAATATTGCTCAACTGACATTTGATAAGGATATGCCGAAAAGGATCCATTCATTGTCTGTAAAATGCAGCCGCAGCTATGATGGAATAAAACAACAACAGTTAAGTTTTCCCCCAATAAATATATATATGTCTGTATAAAAGATACCGAAGCGGTATGGATGGCAGTTATCATGATTGTATTTGTCTTTGCGAAGCAGATAATTGCAACCATAAATTATTTGTGTCCGCTTTGGCCCCTATATTTCAGAAACTTTCATATTTTATGAATACTAGGTATACACATACATTGTTCAATGTATAAATTTACATTCAGAAGCATAGACGAACGGTAAACTTTAAGAAACAATATGGCATAACTTTATCTGGTTTATCAAAAACTAGTGAACTGAATATAGATTACCCTTTGGATGACGTCACTTGTGCAAAAGCGACATCTGATAGCATAAATAGTTACATTTGGATGTTATACAAAATTACTGCAAGTTCTGCAAGCCAGGCACGCCAGATTGATGTACATGGTTAGGCTCGTTCATGTGATTTGATTAAGCTTCTACTTTGGACAGCGTACTACGTTTACTTGCTTCTGGTATTATGATATATTGAACTTATGGAAAGTTATACCATATTTGCAACAATTTGACAGCATGGGTTAAACAAATTCTGAGTTTGTTTTGATATCAAAATAAGCTCAGATTTATTTGATTTGGTACAATATTGTAGGTGAGTCGCAATTACATAAATAATATTACAATAAATTACATAAATAATATACAATTACTAAAATTACATATCGGAGAAGATCACGCGTAGGATACCTTAATGTATACCACCGGGCTCTTTAAAGCACTAAAAATCAAAGCATCAATGTCGCGTTTAGTGGTCATAACTCCTATGTGTAAAAAAGAACACAGTAGATCTGCGGGTTCGAAGGAGGGAATACGCTAAGACTTATGGTTAGTATATAGAGAACGAAATGGCATGACTTTTACTTGAGCCCCTAAAAGTTACTTAATCAATTTATGTACAACCATATACATATTTTAATATAAAATTAGTGAGTCTCAACAAAGAACTAGATATTGGAGTTGGAACACATAGACCCCTCACATCTGACAATTACAAATTTAACAATGTAGCTTGTGTCCTGCAAATTTTATGACAGTTCATCTGTTTAAAGCCTATCTCAACAATCATCACGGATCTAACTCTATGATGTATAACTAACTTTATAATATATATGTCTGTCTAACTTTATAATATATATGTGTTTACCAATCAATTAACCAATAGAGTTTATTAATGGATCGCATACAAGTATTTAGAAAGTTAGCCTAACCAGTTTATGTCAGGCGTTAAGACCATTATAGCGAGCTTCAAACAGAGGCGGTGGCTTACGAACTGCCGGTGTACTAGTTAAGTGAAATGCCTTTAGGAAATTGCGTTATTAGTGTAAAACCGTTGCATGCACTATAAAATCATAAAACATCTCTTAGACTTATTAAATTTTAAACTAAAAACAAAAATATGACTTTATTCATATGTATGTTTGATCTTGAATATTAAGGATTAACTGTTTCAATTTAACACTTGTATTACGTAAGCTTTTAACGATAATTACTATGCTGTAAATTTCGCACAAAAAAGTGTTTGAATCATGCCACAAAGCGAATTCTATTGATAAAGTCTACTGATAAATTTTGTGAATTTTGCACCGGTCTATTTTTCCTACATAAGATCGTGAGTTAAGATTGCTAACTGCCCGATTTAACTTTTAATTACATAAAATAATTTTTCAACTAGCCCTGACCAATCCTCCAGGCATATATCCCAGCTGGGCACGATTTAAACTTCATCCAATCTTAATACAGTCTTTTTCACGCCACATAACATTACCTGTTCCAGAGGTAACCCAAGCCAGTCAATATACGAGCATTACAATAATGCATTAAAGACAAGATTTCGTGTCTTTAACACAATATTTTGTTTTAACTATTCAGATTTTCCGAACCTGAAATTTCCGTCCGAGTTGAAATTTATAATGTTAAAGTCATTTTATTAATGCCAAAAATAACAGTATACAAATTCAATTACAAAAAGTGAGCGTAGCAATTATCAAAAAATTAACTATTTAATTAATAATATCAAGAGTGCTATATAGAATAGTATGACACTTACCAACACTCATATGTTAACCCGTGTTTGATGACGCGGACGTCTTCGTCCTGATCTCCCCCAGCTTTAAAGTGGTCGTCATGAACAGGCCTCCCAGTTTTAAGCAGGTAGCCTGGACCCCCTAGTTTTGTGGGGGGGAGTAGGTCTAACACCTAGTTTTGGGTTTATAAGCAGCTACCGCCGGTGTAACATGATAACATGCAAGCAAGCAAGCAAGTACATAGCTATATTTTCTAGAATTTGATTAATTGTGTCTTTGGATATACTCGTACATTGAGAAATAAATCTCAGTGTTTCTAAGTGTATTTGAAACAAAACAGAATAATTTAATTAGAATTTTTCTTGATATATACTCAACAACTAAATATACTATTCTCGATACGGCTTTGCGATTATAAAAAAACATTTCAACTATTGCCATAACCGTACTATTCAAACTGTAGCTATGAACAGGGCCTCGGCAAGCTCCTTAGATCTTGCGACCCAGCCCAAATATTTACTGAGAATTAAAAGTGAACTTTAGTTCATGAAATTAAATTTTTATTTGGCCTTAAAATTTTATACTTCCCACACGACGAAACCTTTTTGGCCCGAGGTCATTCATTCCCACGATTAGGGGCTAATTCGGCGATTGTCTCTATAAATTTTAGTGCTAATATATATTATGTTTAAAGAATAACGGTTTTTAAAATGCATAAAAACAATAATTGTGAACACGTACAAATATATATAGACAATTGACATAAATTATGTAATTATATAGTTACATTAAGGTATCAAATGTATGAAAAAAAAATAGCAAAGGCTACAAATTGTTCCTATGAAAAACGAAATCGATTCATCAATGAATATCGTTTATTGTACAATACAACCCTATCAGCCCTCATCAGCCTCAACCTAATGCTAAACCCCAGGAGAACGGCGGGGGGACATGGATTTATAGATTTATTCATGTAAGAGAAGCGGCATTCATCAAACTATTGCTTGTATTTCAAGAACTACGCAAAACTAAATGATATACCGCCAACAATGTTAAAGACAACCAATTATATATCAAGTTATATTGCTCTTGTTTTTCCAATTCGTACGCATCATTCCGTTGATATGAGAACAATACAATAAAATCAATGCTTGTGAGTTTCTGCGAATCACTGCAGAATATGCCTCGCTCAAATGAAAAATTTATTTATTACCATTCTTCCACTCGTTAGTCGAATAGCAGTTAGAAATGGATATGTGGTAGGCACACAATCATTTCTAAAATTTCGCTTATTTTACGATATCGAACGTGTGTCGTGTTTACGAGAAGGGCGATATTAACGACATTATATAGGCCAATAAATCGTTCATGTTCTCAACACTCGTCAGCTATCAATTCATGTGAATATTTCAAAATTTTATGCCTCGGCAAGTTGAATGAAGGTTTAACCGCTCTATAGCCTCAAGCTATAGACGCCGCTATAATATAATATTAAAATTTAATAGCAATTAAAAGTATATGGACGTAAAATTCTATTATTTCACAAAATAAAAATAAAGCTTATTGGTCATTAATGCACCGATAACACTAGTTAAGTTGGATCATGTCAAATTATCACCCTCTCCCACATGGGTGTCACCTGAAAATTTGAACTAGGGGCACCCACTTTTTGTGGGGATCAACTCAAACTGTGATCTGACGATAGCATGCTGAAAAATTTCTTGCAGTTGTAAACTGGGGGGAAGGGAAGAGGGCACCAATATCATACGGCGACACTCCTGACCTCCCATAACACTCCAAAGGAAAATTGGACATGAGTACCTTAGCATCATATATTAACGCCTAATGTCAAATCAAAAGTTTACTTTCCCGGTTTAGACTGAAGCTTAGGCTTATAACGGAAAAACCTAATATTATTACGCAAGTAGAATTGGCCATGATTCCCTAACATATAGTAACTTAGACATGACCCGTCAGGGTGCTAGATTTGACACGGTCTAATCTGGTTTGAGCTAGAGAGAATTTACATCTTTATAGAGAACCGTCCTGATTTTTTATTTTTGCAGTTTAAGATATATTGTTGCGCAGTATATAACAACAAACAAAACAAATAAAGGTTAGTTATTCAATACCTATGTACATACAACAATTACATATACTACAGTCGTCTGCTTAGACTATCGGTCATACAGAACTTCAAATCATCTAATGTACCGTTAGCAGAGCCAGATTAGTGACGTCGCTAACACACTGGCAAAACTTGAAATCGTTTAATAAATATATATACAACAACGATCAATAAATGAAAACTTATAAAACGGTGAACCAACCACTTATTGCTGATCATATGTCACGATCGTAATATAAAAACCGTGACACGTCCACTTGCTTGATATGTTAGCACTTTTCCGAATGAAAAAGATTCAGCAGACTTAGTTTGTCAAGTCCCAGCTTGAACGGTCATATATTTCAAATTACTGATGCCTCATTCGACCAATGCTAAACCCTAAGGAGCGTAAGCCATGCCATGCTGTTCCCGATATACTAAGCCTAAGCTTTAGCCTAAACTTAAGCCCTTATCTGAACTCTGTACTAATCCTAAGTCGGAGGCTGCTTCCCCCTCGAACTTCTCGCACTAAATGGGTCTTTTTCTAACGATATAACGTAACACCAGTCAGGACCCTCAGGGTTACTTTTAGCCTAAACTTAAGCCCTTATATGAACCTTGTATTAAGCATAAGTCGGGGGGCTGCTGCCCCCTTGCCGAACTTCTCTTACTAAACCGCTCTTCTTGTAACAATATAATGTAAACCCTTCAGGCCCCTCAGGTTACTTGGGCCTCAGATTACGCCTCACAATTTACCATTGGCAGTGAAATTGGCTCTATTGAACCTGCGACTTCATGCGCAAAAGACGACGTATCTATTTCCAAGTTCTGTAACATAACGATTATGACATTAATTAAAATAGCGCTTGACAAATATACTATTTTTGTTTAAATAATACAGCTATGTGATCAAAAATTCTTCAGCAAAAGTAGAAGCAAATGCTTTAACGAGTAGAACGTGGACGAGTGGATACCCGCGGATATGCGAGCAGATTATAGAGTTTAACGTACAACTTCTAAAATACGACATATACTCGGCTTGAAGCTTGTATAGTAAATGTAGCTTAAGATATTCGGTTATTAGCGTCACTATAAATATATAGGCGTAGCTATATAAAAGGGGGCGTCAAAGCGCCAAAGACATGCCATCAATAAATTCTACAACAATACCAAAGCTTGGCGTAAATTTATACAGAATTTGCTCACCATCACGATTTTCGGGTCCGAGCAAATATTCCCTGTTAGGGTTTCTTGGGTCCCAGCATATAGGACGACGATATTCGTATATGAAAAGAAGTGAATGAATGCGATGTATTAACATTGTGTTAGTTGTACTTAAGTGTTAAACGTGTGGCTAATGTCGTTAAGCCCGAGGGATATAGCACCTGTTAACCGCTTTGAGGCCTTAAGCACCGAGAAAGATGTTGACCAGTCAATTGTAACCCGTTACTGATTGCGAGAACCGTCAGCTGACCGCTTTAGACCGTAGCCCGGAAGGCCTAGGACTATTGCAGTCGTCGACCGACGACAATTGTTAACAAATTTGTGCTGTTTTGGACCATCTGACAATCGCCGAGGTTAGTGCGCTTATTAGTGTATACCATGTGCATTAAATCACACTGGTGACGTTTTTTGATGCAGGGATTCCTTCTGCACTGCTTATCGATTTGTTCCGCTTACAAAATTTCAAGTCATTTGGGCTATTACTTTCGGTCGGGTATGGCTGTACACACCGGCATTGTACACTGTGTGTCCAACGGTTTTAGGGTCTCATCAAATCTGTTCCATTCATGACAGGAAACGGAACAAATTAATAAATGGCGCCCATGTTTTTATTTATAGCAAATATAGAGTCATCTTTCAACATCGTTCAAATTTTCCAGGTTCTATGGTGTACGCATGGCATAACGCCATGTTTTTCTTGCTCCGTATGGTTCTATAAACGTGCCCCTGTATCAAAAAGTAGTGTTAAGAAATCTTACAAATACCGACACCATCGTTACCCTAGCACGCGTTCACGACAAGAGTAAAAAATATTTCCCTTTGAAAGATTGCTAATATTGTGTAATGGTTATCGATATTAAAATTTTCAAGACAGCCCTCGCGTGAGCCTAGACATGTGTAAAAACAGAAAAGTTTGTTGCCACTTGCTACCGAATAGCCATTTTTGCATGTATGCATGACGCAGTGTTAATTTAAACAAAGATCCTTCTCGCATGGAGCTTTGAGTGTATTTCTGCAACCCTGACTTAATGGTTGCCAACGGAGGGTTCCCAAAACGGCAGCTGTTGGCAATACAGATTATATCTTTTCCTTAAGGGTCGCTAAATCGTACAAATGTAGGGTGTGAAAAGTTGTATTTAGTTCTCGACCCGAAATCATAGCTAATAAATGCAAAGCTAGGACGGGATTTATTGCGAAAACAATCGAGAATAAATAAGAAATAATTGCATATATATGTAAATGTTTTAAAATCACAAACCGTTAAATAAATCGCATGTTACGCTGATCTCTCGACTACTGGCATAAATTCTTAATAAAATTTGTTGTTCTTGTTGTTGAAATGCAAATACCATTCGATCAACAACATCCGAAGACAGTAATAAACGATTTATGGGTACTATGTATGCAATATATAAACCTTGCAGAAACGTGAACTCAACAGCTCCCACTATTACCGCTACTGTATGTCCGTAGTATATAATAGCTTTACACCTGCCACCTAAATTATAAAGTGTATAATATTTGAAAAATCGACTCATCAATCGATTTACTGACAGCAGCACAGAAACCAACATCATATTGTATTCTTCTGGAGTAGACAAAAGGATATAACTACAAACACTTGCAGCAGAAGGCAATTCGTATCAAATTTTCGGTAAGTAAATGCAATAACAGTAAACAGATTAGTATTTTTCTACTTTAATTAATCACAAAATATCATTTATAGGGCTACTTAAATTCCATGCAAATTATATAGTACACTGTTATATTATGTACATACGAATTTAATATACTAGATAAATTATCCATGCGCGTGAAATGTATACACTTATATAGTCAAAATATATTGTCATGCTACATACAACTACCAACAATAACAGCAAAAAATATGCTGTTATTGTTGGTAGTTGTATGTAGCATGACAATATAGGACTACTGTTTGGCTTAACGATATTCAATTATAGCTGTAACCTCCGTTGTGAAAGGCATTTTAGTATTTAAGCAATTAGTGTAGGCAAGAGTGCATTAGAGAAGACTGTGACACTTCCCTACTCTCTAATGTTAGCCCGTTTTTAATGACACGGGCGTTTTCGGCCTGACCACCGTTTTAGGGGGTAGCCGGACCCCGAACGGTTGTGCGGGGGAGGTTGGACCCCTCCAGTTTTCACTGAGGTCGTTTTGTAAATACCTATCGGTTTAACGTACTTTCCCCACAAAAAGCAATGTGTCCACATACCCCCTCAAAACTGGGGGTGGGTCTGACCTACCCACACAATATGAGGAGGATTCTAGCTATTCCCCCGTAGGGGTTCTGTGTATGACGATACCCAGTAATGAGTGTGCCGAAAACGCCCATGTCATCCAATACTAGTTCACATCAAATCGCAATGATTTGTCATACTCTTCCCTAATGCATTCTTATTATAACTTATGCTCAATGTGTGCCAGTAAGCGTTAGTGCCCTTTTCGACGATGAAAAATGCTGCAAAGACAATCTCGTAAACAGCGATGAAACTATATTTTACTACTTACTAGATGCAGTTTGGGTCAAAACAAGTCATGGTACTTCACGACGCACATAATACAATATGGAAACGCCGCTCTCCGCAAACTCAGAGATGTCGAGGAAATCCAATATGGATTCCCATTTCCTTAGGAATTCCCATTTCCGTCACAATTCCTGCGAAACTTGAACATAATCTCGAACAAACATCGTTTCTTTAGGCACTGTTACACAGCCAAACAAACAAAATGGAAGCTGGGGCGATGGGGATGCGTATGTGTAGTATCGACCTAACTACATGCACGTAGTGAATTTTAATTCACCGTGGACCATAGCTGACTATATAAATATTTTCATAACTATATAAGTTTCTAATCTCACGATACTGCTGAAGTCTGGAAACATGCTGGAACTTCGCTTATAAGATTCCTCACTCAAGCGAATTCCCATGAGAGCAAAATCTATACCCATTTCGGAGGGAATTCCTATTCCCATGTCATCCTTGGCAAAACTGACGTGAATGTGAGACATTAGCTATTTGAAAATTGACAAAACATCCGTGAATTTAGGATATTAACTATTTGAAAAAACCAACGGTTGATAAGGATATCTTTGACCCTAGCTAGGTAGGTCATTTTGCGCAGGATGCAAAATGAAATAAATTAATCGCTCACGGTGGCAGCGACTTTAACGACGGCGTTACAACACTGATGCCAAGTTTTTAGAAAAAAATGGTTTTAAAGGAGATATTCTCAAAGGTTGTAATTACAGTAATCTGGTGAATAAACCATAGGTTCATGCCATCAATGTCCTCTAGCAACGATAAAGCTAAAATTTTGGTACATCAACATATATTTTCTGGCAAAACATCCAGGCGACTCGATATAAACATATCAACAAGAGCAAATATCGGCACCTGAAACAACGCGACGAAAGAATTATTAATACAACGATAATTTTTAAAATAAATGAATGTTTATCCTATTTCACAACGAAAAACAACTGTCCAATCGATAGTGTCCGATTGATGTATTGAACTTGAAAATAAACGAATCCCAATTCCAAACACAAAACCCTGACCGACACAAGAATAACACAAAGTTGAACATATTATTGTTGTTATAACAAAAGCCAAAAACTTGTGGCGTGATTTACACTGAACTAGAATGTTTTTACAACAAACATTTAATAAAATTCTCGCGAGTTTTATCAAGTAATTTGGTCGTATCTCGGCGCCATTCTGACAGAAATATTTCTACGAAATATAGAGTTGCATTGATTTCTTCTCAATTTGTCATTATTTATCACTAATACACAATTTTGACACTCAATATATATAAAATGTATAGCAGCCTATCGTACCACACTTACAATGTTTGCCCTCCAATTTGTCTAACAACAAACCATTGAATTGTTTGCTGTGCGAGCAATAATTTCAAATGTTTCACATTTTTCTTTTGACCACATCATATCCAGTGGCTTTAGCTGGTAAGTCGCCCCTTAATATTCTTATATATTTGATATATACAAACTTCTACCAAAGGAAATCTGCGGTATTAATTTCCTTTCGTCAACGAATAAGTTAAGTTATTTATGACTACGAAAATATATATGTATTGTCTCTTGGGGACTGACCAAAAATACATGGTTGCATTAACACCGTTCACTACTTCGTAACTGTGTACGAGTAGTAGTTTATGGTCGAGTGAGCGTTACGAGTGGAATGTCAGATTCCGATGACATACAAAATTGGGTCATTAATGTCTCTGGATATTCCATTGTTTGTAGACACGATAAGCACAAAAAATTGTTGTTTACACATGTATTCAATTTAATTTGCAAATGTGCATTTTCGCATCAGATTGTTATGCTGTAACTAATATAAATGTTCGATAGTCGTAGTTAGTGTTGGCGTATGAAAATATGTTGGACACCCGTATACGGACTGTATCTTGTATAACTATACACATTGGAAAGCAGTACTTTATCCGAGATTCGTACCAATGTAAACGCTGCAACATGTTAGCACGAGGTGTACTGCATATTTCAATGGTACGGTAAAAGGTAGAAATATTTTTAACCCTTCCATAACAAGTGGGTATAATTGGACGGCGCATATAACGAATTGATTGTTCGTCAAAAAGTCTTAGTTTGCACTTGCATCGTTATTTGTTATCTCTGTGAGGTACTTTAAGCAACCGAGCAACAACACCTAAAACAGTTCAGTGTTTTGCATACGGCATTCGCAATCGTGCAATCCATTATGGCTCTTGTATCCGGATCGTAGTCAAACATTGCACGTTAGACAATTTAATTTGGCGATGAAAGGGTTAAGCTTATGACCGCTGTGCAAAAAACAGCGGAAAATAAATGAGAATCGAGAAAACATTTAATGTTGAGATCCGTTTGATATTTTAACCCAATTGCATTCAGGTACCTGCTTGAGAGAAGCGAAGAAATTATACCTTCAACAGTAAATTATAAAATAGTTATACTTGTAAATATATTTTCTTCGGATGTTAAATTGCTGTCTCAAACCATACAGTGGCAAAAAATGCGCTTCACGTTACAAACAAGCCTTCCACACAATCGCATGCGCACCGCAATGCACCAACAGTCTTTGGTCTTCAATACTCCAAACCCAAAAGCAAAGCTCAACACAGTCTTTGAAGCGCCAATCAATGACATCACAGAACACATCATTTACACTTCCGGCGACGGATCATTGCGCTATGTGTAATCGTAAAAGGCGACAGTGACTGCTTGGAGTGCGACCTCTGTGGGTGTTGGATTCGTTTCGCATGTACATTGATAGACAAAACGGATGTCCACTGTTATGAAATTCCTCACGTACTAGTTGTCTGTACAAACTGTCTAGACTTTGCGCGCAACTACCGTCTAAGTCGCCAATCACAACAGCCTGAAACAGTGCAAGATCACACCACCGCAGAATCCCATCGACTACAAAAATTGGAAGCCCAACTCGAATCTCTTACGACTGCTATGGACAAACTTGCCGCATCAGCAGCTGAATCAGCCGCCTCCGTCAACGACCTGAAAGAATCATATCATCGTTATCTTCAGAATCGTTGTCAGCGAACGAAACTAGCGGCGCATCCGCTGAAACATACACATAGGCTCAGATTGTTCAAAAAACGCTAGATCTGGCGGGCGTGTTGCTCACTCGACACAGGCATCCGATGACGAAGATGCATCGTTATTAAAGGTCTACCAGAAAGAGGATATGACATGGCAGACGCTAGCGACATCTGCATAAAGCTTGACCCGTCCGTCCAGATCCAGGAAATTATTCGACTTGGCGTTTACCATCAATCGTCCAGCAATCGAACAATCACGGACCCTGACTCTTGAAGGTACGATAGTTGCTCGATCAATGCTACAAAACGCACGGAAACTCAATGACTACGACGAGTTGGAGAAAATATTTATCCTAGGTCAATGACAGACAGGGAACTGAGAGAGCAAACTGCGCTCCGACGCAAAACATACGAGCTTTATTCAGCTCAGCGCGAAAACATGCAGAACACCACTCATTACGTGGTTGTTAAAGAAAAACTGGTTGCCTTTAAAAACTGTACAAGAAACGATGCGGGTCGGCTAGTAGGCGGCCGATATAATAACATAAACTACGATTTCGTTGAGGCTAACGGTAAGATTACGGTCCAGGTAAACTTTTAATCGGGACTGTACCAAAGCCACCAATTCCAAAGCTGACAAAATGTAAATACTTTATTGCGCGAAGCTTTTGCAACAAGCTTTCACATCTGGACGTTATTACGGTCCAGGTAAACTTTTAATCGGGACTGTACCAAAGCCACCAATTCCAAAGCTGACAAAAGGTAAATACTTTATTGCGCGAAGCTTTTGCAACAAGCTTTCACATCTGGACGTTATGCTTGCATCGAAATGTCACTCAGTAGTTGCAGTTTCTGAAACTTGGTTACATGATCGTATCCCAGACGGCTTGCTTTCTTGTGCAGAGTACAGTATCTTTAGAAAGGACAGAGCTTTACGCGGAGGCGGAGTTACAATCTTTGTTTATAAGCATCTCAAGTGTGCTCCGGTGTTAATTTTCCCCGAACAATTTCGTGTTGAGAAGGTATAGCAGTGGACATATTTCTATCCGTGAAAACTCTAGTTGTGGGCATATACCGCGCCCAGCTGCACTTCCAAACAAAATGCTTTGCTGTACTTATTCATATATCATGCATGTAAGGTTTCATGACCCGTCATTGTAATGGGAGATTTTAATCTCCCCGCCATTGATTGATGTAGAAATGTAGTACCTATAGCACTCGAGTACGAATTATTTTATACTATGGTTCTCGAAGCTATTCTAACTCAGTTGGTAAATTTTCCTACACGCGGAACAAACACACTTGATCTACTTCTTACGAACTCCCCGGGGCATGTCGAGCGCGTGGAATGTTCAGAGAATTTCGTAAATTCATATATCTCTATTGATTTCATGATAGCCACCGCGCAAATCCAATTCCGTTCAAAGACAACTGTCGACTTTAAAAATGCAAAATATAGAAGTCTCAACGACTTTCTTATTTCAATTGACTGGGACTCATTATTACACTCTGTCCTTAATGTAAATGATAAATTGTTGATGTTTTATAATATAATGTTATACGCATGTGATCTATATGTACCCAAACAAGTCATACCGTGCTGGAAGAACAAAACTTGCCCGAATTATATAAAAGAACTCCGCCGTAGTAAATTAGTGCTGTGGAGATTAGGTAAACAATTAGGAGACATATCAGAGTACAGATGAGCTGCCAAGAATTAGAGTTAAGCCGTTAGGAAACTAAGAGTAAGGGAAGAAATAGATATCTTAGTTTCTGGAAATCCAAATGCTCTGTATAGTTACGTAAAAACGTGTAGCTCAACAGCAACTGGCATAAAGACACTCAAACTGCCAAGTGGAGAAGTTGTTACGGACGATCTAACTAGATTGGAAATCCTAGCTAACTCCTTTCAAGGCATCAATCCAATCTGACAACACTTTTCCAACGTTTATAAGTAACGTCGCTCATCAGTTGATGTGGGTGCCGTTTACGCCTTACGATGTTCAATTATATGTAACAGAGTTAAGGCGTAAATGTAGCCATGTACCAGATACCTTCACGCAGTTGTTTTTGCGGAAAGTAAAAGACTCAATCAGTATTCCACTCGCGAATATTTTCGAGCAGTCCTTTGTAACTAGTTGCGTACCCGATATGTGGCGATGCGACGATGTGATCGGAGTATATAAAAAAGGAGACCCCACAGACACATTAAATTACCGTCCGGTGTCGTTGGTATCAAACTGCAGCAAAATCATCGAACGAATCATTAATAAGTGCTTGGTAAATCACGTCAAAACATCAAATATTTTATATTAAAATCAACATGAACATGGATTTATAACTAAACGGTTCCTTAGCACTCAATTAATGGAGAGTTTCTGAGACTGGGCAAACGATATAGACAAAAATCTATCAATAGACGTAGCTTATATCGATTTTTCGAAGGCGTTCGGCACCGTTTCCCAGACGAAACTCATGTATAAGCTCTCGTACCTTGGAATATCTGGTAAATGTCTAGCTTGGTTAAACAGGTTTTTATCAAGCAGGAAGTTTCGAATTAAAATGAACAACAGTTATTCCAACTACAAATCCATTCTATCTGTTGTTCCTCAAGGCAGTGTCCTTGGACCAACATTATTCACGTTATATATTAATGATTTAGTTGATTATGTTAGAATATACTCTAACGTTAACATAAAGTTGTTTGCCGATGATGTTAAATTATACATAACGATCCCAGAAGAAAATAGCGAAATTGCTAAAACCAATATGCAAAATGCACTAAACCGAATTTCGGAGTGGTGTGAAAATGGCAACTTAGGATTTCGGTTTCAAAATGTCAAATTTTACATATAGGGCGTAAAATCCCACATTTCTCATATACCCTGTCAGGAAACATTATACCACACAGCGAAATCTGTCTCGATCTCGGAGTATCCATCACTAAAGACTTAAAATTCAAGCATCATTGCAAAGATATAGTGAGCAAAACATACCGAATATCTAATATACTTTTCCGCTGTTTCTTAACTTCTGATATTGAAGTACTTCGTCGTGCATATGCTACATATGTTCGGCCAATACGGGAATACACGTCTCCCGTTTGGTCACCTGTATATTCAGGAGATGTCGACATCATAAAGCGCGTTCAACGCTACTACACAAGGCGTCTATATTATCGTTGCGCGCTGACTACAGCGCAGTACAATGAAGGACTAATATTTCTTGATCTAGAGCCACTTGAGCTAAGAAGACTACATTTCGAGCTTATTGCAATTTTCAAATTTATCAACAATGAATACGATTCAATTTTAAAACTATCCCCTATTACCGAAACGCGAACTCGTGGCCACAATTGCAGGATATATAAACCTGCATTCAGAACCAACGTACTGCACCATATATTTCCAATGCGGGTAATAAAATATTGGAAAGCCTTACAATCAACAATAGACGGAATACCTTTAGTTACGGCTTCAAGTTCAAAAGTGTTTAAAGCACTATTAGCTGAAGTAGATTTCGCAAATAATTTAGAATACGATAGAAAATTATAGATGATAAATCATGGTACTGTCCCATATCAAATTATTTATGTTTGTCTTAGTAAGTACTGATGTATAAATATATATTGCGATCTGGCCATTAAAATCAAAATGGAAAAAATTGTGAGTACTACTCAATCAGGTTGATATAACATCTTTTAAATTACTACAGATATATAGGCAGATGTAAGAGGCGACGTTTTACCCCCTTCTGCCTTCACGTTATTCTCCTTATGTGAATATTCTACCTTATTATACAGATGTGTGGCAATGTTCTGCGAACGCTAGTAAGCATGTTGTGTGGACGACGCTTAATGAATTCTCTTTCTCGAGTCGTATGAACGCGTTTTAGAAACAGAACACTGCAGTAAATGTAAAGCCTCGTATGTACCATAGGAACTGAATAAATTTGTATTGTATTGTAAAATGCTTAGGTCGAGTTGTTGCCGCTGCTGCAACTAATAGCGCAAGAAATGCATATATGATTTATACTAGATCAGGCCAACCAATCCATAATGACTAAAAACAACAGTAGACATTAAAATACGTGCAACATTACGTGATCCACGCATTTTCTTTTGAAATGTGCTATTTAGGTTATAATAATGCCTTGACTCTCTTGCTCATAAGAGAGACGGACACAACGAAGATTTAACTCATGTCATCCACTATGACATTTCCAGAGTATAAAGGGCAAGTACTAAATTTATAAATGTAACACTTTAGTTCTCAAATTGACACATTTTTCAGCGCGTACATTATAGAACGATGACACTAACTGAGTTTGTCGTGCAGCATTCGGTGCGTGCGTAATTTTTCGGTCTCTTTGTGAGGTTCTTTGAGGAGTACAGCAACAGCTTTCGGATAGCTTAGTTGCTCGCATATGATAGGTGCACCAAAACGATAAGATATGATTTGTAGCTTGGGATTATGTAGAATATGTGGATTATGCTAGTGCTATTTCAAATTTGCAAGTGATTGTCTATATTAAAGTTGTAAAGAACTGTTGAAACATGAATCGAACAGTTCACATTCGTGTCGTTCTACAGACGGTAACTGCGACATAGGGCTCATTTCTTCCTGGTTAAGAAGCTTACTTGATACTACAAAATTATAACACCGCGGAGTATGATATAACACAACATAATGTGTAATATGAACTAAAAGTAAAACAACGTAAAAGGCAGACACGGTGGGTTGTACCTACACGTAAATCTGCTGCAGGTCTGTGTCGTATATTAAGTGATGACACAGATTTACAGTGATGAGCAACGATTTCAACACTGACTAGTTTAAAGCCGCAGCAAGGTATCCATAGTTAACTTCGGTAGCTAAAATTTTTCAATAGCAAAACTTTATTTCAAATGTGCCTTATGCTCCTAGCTATACCTAATTTGAGAATAACAACAAGGGACTTATCCTAAAAAGAAAACGCGAGAATGGGACGCAAGGTCTCAACAGCGCGCGCTCAAGCACCTATCTGCTCTGAATACAGCTATTATGTCAATGTGTTTTAACTGTATCGATACAAATAAGCAGTTTATGGCACGAAATACGCTCGTTGATCATACCAGCCGATGTTAGCTGGTTATTCATCATTTTGCATTTCGTATTTCCTCAAATTTCTTTGCAAATTTTGTATTCTTCTAAATTAAATAGTGATTGTTTTATACCAAAGACTGGTGCGACGGTAATGAAATTTCGATATATGATTTCTTCTGGTATATAACTGCTCTTTTCTGGTCTCGGGTATCAATAGTTTCGGACAAATACGTTTGTGCTCTACATTGCCTTGCTGCAGTATCAACATTGGATCGTTCTAATTCATTGTTGTACGATTACTATGGTTTGCGGTTACACTTACGCTCAGTATAATTACTGCACGACAACTACGACTGCTATGGCTGCCTAGTGTAAATATTAAATTTTGTTTTCTTACTTGGGTTAGCTGTGCATTTACACTATGCCGAACTGCTTGGCATTAATCCTTCCGCTAACCCGTTACAGTTGATTTCAAAGTTGAAAATAGTGTTCAGAATATACCGAGCTGCAACACAATTTACCACGTGTCAGTCAATTAAATTCTTTGATAGCATCTTTTTCTGGTCAATACTTTACATGGGCAGGGTGAATATCGGAAGTTTATAGCAGCTCCGCGCACTAACACTATTTTGATCGCTCAAAGGCAAATTGTTGTTGATTAAGAACGCCTTTCAATTCGTGGAGTCCAAAAAGTATGATAATTCATAACACATATTCTAAATCCAGTTTTCGTTATTATATATAAAAACACCATACAAAAATACATACATAAACGTTTAATATATAAACACACAACAAAAATGGTATGTTCTTTGGCATATCTGAACATTAAATAATACTTAGAACTTTAACATTTAGAAAAATATTGTTATCTACAATAATTTTGCAGTTAACATTGCGCATCTGCTGCTGCTCCTAAACATTTGACTTAAAGACATCAATTTTATAACAGATGTATTCTGAAACCCGGTATCGACAATGATTTAATAAAACAATTAGTTGGTATTAAATAAACAGATGGAAAATGTTTAGGATTATTTACTTACATTCATGCGTTACAAATATTGCAAAATTTTCGAATGTAATGTTGTATAACGAAACCACGACAGTTTCTTGCAACTTACTTCAAAGGTCATTCATTCTATTTTGTTAATATGATTTGTCAAATATAATTTGGAAGTAAATTCGTGAATTAGTGTAGTTAGTTTTATTGCAATATTGTTTTATGCTGGAAAAATAAACACGTTCTTAGGAAACAAAAAAATTTATACTAACCTCTTTATAAAAACGTCTTGAGACAAATTATGATCTGTTACAATTCACTTAGTCAAAGGGGTAAATGTGAACTGACGCAAATCAGACCATTCTATGAATTACTAGATTTATGCAGATGTTCAACGTATATACAATATCAGGTTAAATAATAACCTATGGCAGATTATGTGGAAGTTATTAAATATTTTAGAAGTAATTTTATTCGAAAAAGAATGTTACTATTAAAATGATACAGATCAAAAAATCTGCCAAGACAAGTCTAAGAGCGCTTAAAGCCTTAAGTCAATACGATTTCTCGCAATAGCCCAGCAATTTACACATCAAAGATATATTTCCGATTATATAATAGCATGCCAGTAGGAAGGTACGTAGACAGGTAGGATTCTGTATTACCACTTATATCTGTAACTTGTACTAATCGTATTTTAAGCTATAAGTGAATTTTACTTCAGATAAAGGCAGCATTCAATTTTTATAATGTCCGAGGAGTTTGGAAGTTTTACCCGGATAGATAAAGTTCTGATGTATATATTAAACTTCTAGGCCTGTGAATTTCCTACTACGGGGAAAATACGGCTGCGCTTGTTATTTAAACAATCAAAAAGCTTAATTCCAGATCCTGAACGCTACCTAAGCAGGAAAAAAACAATATTAACCACTGCAAAATATAATTCATAAATAAACGGTGGAAACTCTGCTTAAAAATATTATAATTTGTTATTCGCTAATATTACGGCTAGCAGATTTGATACAAATATTGCGTATTCTCTCGAATTTAATAAACTAAAGAACCAACCGTGGTTGGGAATAAACAGCAATAGTCACATCAATACTACATGAAGAAGTTTGAAGGTATAGCTATCATACTTTAGCTGCTGCCTTCCAGATCTAGGGTATCTAACTCTCTTGTGAGGCGAGACAATGGCAGACTGCGTCAACAATTGATGTGGTGTATTCGAAACCCTACCGTTATTACTTATCTGTTTATTAGCGATATCATTGTGTAGCACCTTACTTTACAATAGCATACCGCATTTCAATACATTGTCCTCGTTTGTATTTTTTATTTTTATGCTGTCCTAAGAATAATAATAAGAAACTTAGCCTTATACCTGTATAACTAACCGCAAAACTATTTTTACAAGATAAACTATTGGATTATGTCAAGTTTCGTTCTAGCATATCATGTGAAGTTTATCCCGTCGAATTATGATGTAATGTTTTGTCTCTATGACCGTCAGACTAAGCGCCTAAGCCTAAGCTTAATATAACCCTAAGCCTAAGCCTAACATTAAAATTTTAGTAATAGCTGAGAGATTTTTCTAAAATTTGAATCATCTTACCATTACCTTAAAAGACCAAGTACCAACAGCATCGTTGACAACATATTAAAAACGGCCATACTTTTACGAGTCTGCAAAATACTGATATGCAATATTTGTTTACGAAACATATTATTTTCACTAAGTAGTGTAAATGTAATAACGGTGACGCAGCTGCATGGCGCAACTTCCTAACACCATGCCCTTACGACCCCGGCTATCATAACCTCAAGGGTGGACCCTAAGTTTCGAGTTTAGCCACTTTTCTTGGTCAGACCCAAGAAGTTACGGAGCTTAGCAGGCCGCAGGCGCGCTTCACGGGGTGTGTTCGGACCCCGCCCGATTGGTTGCGCACGTGTCTAGTATCCTGGTATGATTGCTGAGGTCCCCCAGGGAGGTTGACACCGAAACCTGCTCACAGGTCATAATGTCAAACCGATATTCCCTGTCCTAAGCTAAAGGAAGTTGTTTAGTCTAGCGTGACCTACAGTAAAATGCGTGGTAAGTTTGATTTTACAAGATGAATTTTGAGTTCCACTCAGTTGATCCCTGATCGAACACTTAATTTGTTATAGCCTATGTGGCCCCCACAGGGTTCCGACGGGCCCTGAGATGTTTAACGTCGGATTACCTAGTCTACCACTTAATATCCTGACTGCGTAAATATCCACAGATAATGTTTTCTAGTAAATTTTATCGTTCGTGCGAGTGAGACTGTTAAGTCAGTAAAATTCATAAGTGATTCGTTGGACCATTCTCGCTGCAATACCATCACTCTAGCAGGTCAATAATGGTGGCGGACCGCTCGTGTCAGGGCTTGGGGTATTTGCGTCCGCAAGCCGTGGCACGAAGGGTCGGCCCGTCCAATTGGACGTCCTTATCACGCTAAGAATCCAATAACACGGACACGTCACGTAATTTTCAAGAGTTTATTCAATGTTATGTACAGCGGAAATTAATAACGGGCATTCAGCAAGGTCAATGAACAACCACCAATTAAAGCAGTAGTAATGTGCCAATCCGAGTACTCGTCCCTTCTTGTCCAATGCAAAAAGAAGCAAGGGGTGGCGCGAGCGAAGTCGTTCCCGATAGTATCGGACCGAAATCTGTACCCGAGGCGTTCATCTAAGTCCGCGACAGCTCGGGTTGTACGTTCGGCGTGCTCCGAAGTTCGCTCTCAAAAATTAAACGCGGTGTTGCCCGCAAAGCGAGGGCTGAGCGGAGAAAGGAGGGTGTTCGTTTCTTTCACGGTACGATCTCCACAGACAAAAGGGGGCATGACTCGGGGTACGAAAACATGGAGGTACAGTACAAGTCAAAACATGGTTGAATTTGCAAAATTACACGGTTAAAGCAAGCGATTACTTATAATACAAGGGACCAGGCACTAATGCCAATAAGGATTGTACAGCAGATGAAGCGTCCGTCTTTGGCGGTCAGATGCAAAACGCCGTCCGGTAGGAATTCTTAGTCCCGTAAGTTTGCCTAACACTCAAATTAAGTCTTTCGAATCAATTGTTCAGCACGAAGAGTTGTGTGTCATGTGTCCGTTTACCTATGTGCCGATGCATCCAGTAGCCCGAACGGGAATCGAGGGTTGGCCAATTGTCGGTAAAATCCGTGAATAGTAGGATTGGGACGATGCGGCTGATTTTGGTCGTGGAGTACTAGTTGAACCACGTTATTTTTCTCGGGGGTTTCCGGCTTTTCGCCCTCGGACGCGTCTGCGTCCCTTTTTTGGGTTGGTTTTGCTTTGTCGGTTTCCTTCTCTTCTTTTGTTGCCTTGGTTTCTTGGTTGCCCTTTTCCTTTCAGCCTCACTCTCTCTAACTCATCCTATTGCCTTAATACACTGTACTCATCGCAATTGTACAGTGTCTCAACTGCACTATCGAAATTGTGCAGTTGAGTTATTACTAAAATTTTAACGAATGTCCTCATGACTCGATGGTCGAGTGGTTAAAACTGAAAAATCTGCAGCGGACTTAAATTCTCCGTGCAGGATCTAAACCTAACAAGGGAAAATGGAAAAAGAGAGAGAGAAATCGTGCAAAAGCTGAATCGGGGCATACATAGTACATAGCCTAACGGGCAACCAGGGATAAAAATAAAAACTGCTTAAACTCAGCGATCAAGTCGCTCCAAAAAGAAAACGGGGTTTTGCACTTGCTCAGGCTGAGGTCAAAACGATTCACGAGAGGTCGGAATTTTGTCTTTGCTACTAAGTGGGTCCAGTAATTTTGTTTTAAGCCTGGAACATCTTAGCGAGCCTTCGAAAACGTGGACGGCGGCCACTTGAGGCGTCTAGCCGTGCCGCTGGTTTATTTTAGTGGCGGACTGTTCCCTACAGATTAGCTACGTGTGTGTTTGGTACTGAACTTTAGTAAAATTTTAGCGGTCTGGCCAGGGCGATTTTGAGGCGATCGTTTTAAAAGCCGTGTCCGTGAGAGTATCCTGACAAATGGTATCGTGGGGTTGACGTGGACTCGGGCAGTCAGGGGTTGATTCCGATTCGACGTTAGTAATGAGCTCTTCATAGCGTACAAACCGGAAACAGGCAAATCGTACCAAATACACGCAAATACGTCGCTCCTTGTGGAGTGCCAACACCTTACGCTCACGCTGAAGTCGCTTAAAATTTGTTTGGTCTTTTTTGTTCCCCAAATTCGCTTAGCTCAAGCTGATAAACGAAATTTTGAAGGCTTCCTAAAGCCCGACAGAGGCTAGTCCCCTGTCCCTATCTGCCAATTCAGTCCGAGCTCAAGCAGCGGCATGAGCATCGAACGGTCCACTAAGCTATAAATTTGTAAACAAGAAACGTGAATAAATAAGCCTGTCCCTATCACTAGTCGGGGAAATTTGACCGTGGTCGGCTCAGGAAAAATTCTACTATCCTAACTCAAGAGAAATAAATCATGCAAAAGCATGGACGAGGGGCGTCCATTTGTGATTTGTTTGCCTATGACCACGGGGAATCAGAACTACTTCGACTTTGTTGTCCCCAACTTAACGCCTTCCGTGCGTTCGCTCAGGATGCCCAAAACGAAACTCGACTGAAGGAGGCTTGTCAAGAAACTTGAAAGGTAGAATAAACCGGCATGTAAAACGAAGCGTCCACTAACAGACGGGAATGTCAACTATTGCCACAAAAATTTACTTTGATGAACGGTCTGTTACAGCCATCAATGGGGAAAATAAACCCCCATGCGCTCGACTCTCGTCCTGACTTACTAAGTTCGATCCGGGACAGCCTGGGCTAGTCCCCTTCCGTGAGGCGAAAGATGCCTGCACGGGTCCTCCAACGTCGAATCTCGTTCCAAACCAAGAAAACAAAGCACAAGAAAGCTAAAAGCTGAGATGACACCATGTAATAAAACTAAAGCGTCGGAGCCGGTCAGTAAAGTCGACCGAACTCCGCGCTGCCGAAGTCGAACTGATTCGAAGAGACGACGCGGTAGTCGTCGCTTCAAAATTTTCTGCTGTGTTGAAGCATGGCGATTTTGTCGCCATCCAATCGGCGACGTTCTTTTGACGCCCACTTTTTCGAGGTCAAACCCGGGCGCCCAATCGAAAAATTCCCAAGATTTTGATTTTGACAGCTATCGTAAACCCTGGGACCCCGTTAGAGAGAGTCGGCTTCAATCGAAATCGCCGACATCAAATTTGAACCCTCCGATTACTCGGAGGTCGACCATCTGCGAGTTTTCTTCCAAAATCTCCGATTTTACCCCATCTGTAGTCCCAAATTCTTGTCAGAAACTTGTCGAAAACTCATTACTCAGATCTTTTAAAGCTCTTACCTAACTTAACTGGGTCGTTATCCCCCAAATGTCCCATGAAAGCTGTTAAATCACCCGTCAAATATTTAAAATTTTAAATCTTTTCCCCCTACAAAGCATTCAAGATAAGCTAGAATATGTCTTTTCCGCGTTCTGGTTCTCATCCATCAAATTTTCCCCCAGCTAACTCGCCGATTTAAAGCCAAATTTCTGCTATTTAGCGAGTTAGCTGCCTCATCCATCACCTAATTAAGCTTATTTGGAGGGCATCTGGGGCTAAATTTTATCGCCCTCTCCATAGATAAACGTGCAAACATTGCACGTTTATATGTCGGCTTACAACATAAAGCCAAACATTCCTAGCATTCTTGACATTCCTAGCTAAATTTCAAATATCCCGTCAGGACGTCTTTGGACGTCCCAAAGGGGGGGGGAACCGAAGGCAGGAATGAACTTATTTCGTGTTCTAGGGCACAGCACAATCCTAAGCATCTTTCGGTCTATCCGGGGTCCTATTCAGAAACTCCCGGAACCCACGGGAGGGCCCTAAACCTGCCCCCCGTCAGTCCTATTCCTATGTGTCCAGTCCGTCCGTAAAACTCACAAATTTAACGGAATTTTGTATGTCCTGTCCCTACATGTCCTGTTTTTTGTGTCGTTCTACATACTATATATATATATATATATATATATATATATATATATATATATATCTATATCCACAAACACATACACATACAATACTCATGAGCACACACTACACATGAGACACACAGGCGACCTGAGCGACAGAAAGGTCGCTCGAGGCCACACTAGAAACATGCAGAACCACAACGACATTAGCACAACCCAACAACAACAACAACAACAACAACAGCACATACACACACTTACACACACACACATGGCGACAGCAACGACGACAACCGACCAAAGAAGTCGGTTAGAGAGAGTGGAAAGAAAGAAAAAGAAAACGAAAAAGAAAGGACAGGGAAGGGAGTCGGGACAGGGGGTTCCCGAGGGAATTTCGAGGGGCTGGGGCGAAATTCGGTCCCAGGACGAAAAACGGGGCTGAATGATACCAAACACGAGGGGGGTAGACGCAGTGGCGGGTCGGGACCCAATTCTGGGTTCCGACATATATTGGCATACGGGGTTTCAGCGGGCTCTCCCGCTCTAACGGTTGGGCGGAGCGACGCCCGCCGGACATCGTTGAACTCGCCTTGGAAAGGCGATTCAAACGAGGGGTGTTTTCCCTACCTTAACGGCAGCGGGTAGAGGGGCACTAAAATCACGACTGTTAAAGACCGTTAAAGAGAGTGTCGGCAAAAAGTGGGGGCACGTTTTCGGCCGTCCCGGGTTAACGGGGCGACGGATGGAGACCCGCCGGGCATCGTTGAAGATGTCTCGACGCGACGAATGCAATGAGGGGCGTTAGGTCTACCTTTGAGTTGGGGTTAAATTTTCGGTCGGTCTGTACCCACCTGCAGTCGGTAGGCCAAATTGGGGGGGGCACATTATCGGTCATAAGAGGCTAACGCGAAGGCGGACAAAGACCCGCCGGATATCGTTGTGCTCGCCAGGAGCAGACAAATAAAATGAGGGGTCGCATGAGCACGTTTAGGGTCTGTGGTCAAATACGGAGTTGGTACAAACTGAAGGAATTTTATGTTGAATTTTCGTGGTGCATTATAGAACAGGGAAGTAAGCTATATGGCAGCGGGAGGACTGGTCAGATCGAGACCCGCCTGGCCTCGTCAGATGCCTAAATGGGTACACTACTTAGAAACACGCATACTTTCAATCAATGATCCGATGGTTACCAGAAACACCAGTTGTTAGGGTGCGGGTCAGGCAATTTTAGGCGTCAACGGATATTATAAAATAAAGGTTCCGATACGGTGGGGGGCGGGAAAATAGACATACCGAGACACGAAGATCACGCAAGATACATACATATGCATAATTATATTTCCATATAGGCCTATAACAGGTCCACTCGGAACCCTGGTCACCAGCCAAACCTAGCGTAAGTATTGGCTGTTAATTGAATGTTCACCTATTTGTCCCCAGGATATCTCGTGAAATCCTCCAGCGATTTGCGATATCTTGGGCTCGTTCGAGAGCCCTAAAAATTCTCTACCGAAAAGTACTCGGGGCCTTTCCGGTACATCTGAACCGTTGGACGGTTACGGGCCGATAAGCAGGCCCGAGGTCCGTTATTTCCGAATAATCGGAAACTACCGTAACCCATTTGTTTCAGCTTACTTTTGCGACCATTAAGCTATGGTTCGCTCAAACCAGGTAAACTTGATGGTCTTGATTCTGATCACTTCCCTTCCCCTTAGATTGTCAAAGGCCTCCTATTCCCGGACGGTCTAAATTTTGAAATCTCAATGGGGAAATAGGGAGAAGTAGTCGAGTTCCGTTCCGGTCTTCCGTCCTAGCCAGTTAAGCATTCTCCTAACTTCCTTATCGTCCTGAGTGCGTACAACTAACCGAAGTGAGGTTTTCCGGGCTCACATGAGCCTGTCCCATGATACAAATATACGACAAATCATGCAATGACAAAGGATTATTGATATACGATCGATCATTCAATGGCAAAGGTTACTCAAACGACATGAAATTAGCAAAGGCAGAACATATAACGGTAAACAA
>JASANE010000365.1:0-63853 GCA_030248225.1 Trileptium ribeirensis | reverse complement strand
AATATTGGAACTGTCTGCACAAACACAATTTAAACAATTGATTTAAACAATCGACAACGGTTTGTGCATAGCTAAAACGTCTGCTTGGGTCGGGTGTCACTTTTCAATATCGGTTGCAAGACAACTGATACATCCATGAGGCAAAAATGAAGTGTTATACACAAACTATTATGTAATGACAAAAATTTTGCATATACTGATGTATTTACATATTTATGAAAGCTTACAAAAGCGATATTCTTTACGCACAGCAAATCCATACATGCTCATAAGGGGACAGCGGGGTTATTCTTCCCCTAAGCCTCGAAGCCCCAGCGCCCTTGTGGCGGTACGCCAATCCCCCTGAGAGGTAGCGTGATAGCTGCGCGCCCGCCACCCGCATCGGCTGTGTATGGAAAATTTTTGGCAAAAATTTAGGGTAATCTTGGCAGCAGTCGGAGGGAAACTGTAAATAAATCGCGGGAAAATCGGCAGAAATTAAGAATAATTTTGGGTCCCAAAAATTTCGAAAATTTTACCTCGTTTGCTGACGTCCCTCCCCTCCAGAGATCCCCTCCCTGGGCTATTCCGCTATTCCCCTATGACTTCGGACCTTGAGCATGCATGTATAAGCAAATGAGTCAACTTTTCATTGATACAGTCGGTCCTTTTTTACCCTAAGCTTGGGCTTAATTTGAACTCAATTTGAGTCAAACTTCGACTCAATTTGAGTCAAGCCTGAAACACTGTATTCTCGTTTTTTGGTTATGCTAAAAGTTTGATAGTGTGTTTTCTCAATTTTGTGATTCATAGGTAGTAAATAATGTTTGAATCGACATAGTAAACCCTCTCAGCGGATAAATTCTCATCTTTAACCTTTTCCCGCATTTCGTATAATATTGCCAGATGCAAACATATCTCTAGTAAAACAATTTACGAGCCGAGATTCTAACTTGCCTCTTGGCAGTTACGCTCCAAGATACAATAATTTTTCTTGGCTAATGGTCCAAGATACACACAGGTCTCTTCGCTAAATTTAATTTAATTTTTGCTAAAAACAAACACTAGCTGTAAATGCCGACATACCAAATTATTTCTTGGCAATTTCTATCCAGGACACCACCTGCTCCCTTGGCAGGATCCTGCGTCTGACGATTACTAAGGCTCGTCTTCACTTTCGCTGTCGAATGAGAGGGCATATTCAGAGTTTTTGACTCTTCGGCGGTTACCTTAACCTCTTTTGTAATGTGTTCAAGCCTTTTGCAACGTTCGAGGTACAACATCGCCTGCAAAAGCGTTGGCTGTGTTCGTTTTCTGGGTTTTGATAGTATCATGCCCGACTCGCTAAATCTCATCTGCAGCTGATAAAACAGGTGTCGAAAGCAGTATTCTGGCGCATGTCTGAAGAAGTGTAAATTCTACGGCATTCTTCCAACACCCGACATCGTTCGTAAATGGGTAACACATGTTTTCGAATAACGCCTGCTCATCTGCCAACATGCGGTTTGGCCCTCTTTGATGAGGGTGAAGAGCAGCTAAACAAAATGGTCAAAAATATCCGTATTTCCGGGTGTCATTTCATTTGGTTTTGACCTACTGAAGCTTAATTGCTGTGGACTAAATTTTCGAGTTTCATAGTTGTCACGGCAAGAGGGCCGCCGAGATACCGCGAAACTGTTACATGAAATACTTTTTTGTTCAGAAAAAGTTGAACGCTAGGTAGTGAACTAAGTTTCACCGTGGATCAACGGGAACTAAAATGCCAGAGTATGCGAAATACTTGAATTATTTGGCGGAGCATCAATACAAATAGTAAACGCCGTGAACATGATTCCTGAGGAAATGTTTTATGGATAACAAAACCAAAAAGGATTACTATTGCACAGTTTTTGCACAAAATTTGCGAAAGCAAAATTATCTGGCATAACAAAAAATTATTTCCATATGGAAATGTAATTTCCATGGAAATGAAACCAGATTCCAGATTCCACCCCACCCCATTACCATTTCATAACTCATTTTTGGATGGACGGTTTCGACAATTTTTTTGTTCGATAGCAAACGTGAATACGATTAGCCCTTTAGTTGAACGTGATCAGTTCCGACCCCATCGTCTGGGTTAAAATGACAATAACAGGTTTTTAACGATTCTTTGCCAAATCTGGTCATACGGATACCAGTTTTTCGCAGCCCATATCTCGCGACACAGGCTTAAAATCGGGAAATGGGACAAAATAAACTTATCGTGATGTATAACATTGTTGAACACGACTTTTCTGTGGGAGCAGTCCTTGTGACGCTGTGGACACGAATATGGTTCATCGGCACTTTGCCTGAAGTAACGATTTTCAAATTTCGGTACGGTATTGTTTGTTTTACCCTAGAATGAGTGCCTATTAGGTTATCAACCATACCATGGTTATGCATTGCATGCAGGGCATCAAGAATGGTCTAAATATAGGTTTTTATGAACTCTGAAAACAATGATGTCGCTTTATACAGTCCCGTGCCCATATTTCACCCCTTTTCATGGGTTTAGGGTTCAACGCACCCGATTTCCAGAATAGTCTGTCTTCAGCTGTTTGGTTACATATTACGTACAGGGCATCAAGAATTGTCAATTTAGGTTTTTCGGTAGGCTGGATACCATGGTTTGGTTGTTTAGGAACCAACAGGAATACTTCGTGCGTTTTCAGTTTGCAGATGGGTTTAAAGTCGTCGAAGCTTTAGCGTTTTAATGGGTTCAAGATAGAGGTTTTAGTGCAGTAAATGCATCAAACATAGACATAAACAGTGATTACACAAAATGCGCACTGCATGAAACCACGCACGCTTCGTGTCACTCTTGTTTACGAGATACAAGTATATAATAAGCAAAAATTTCCTTCATATGCACGAATAGTCGCTAAGTAAAATTGCCTGAATAGTGAGGAAACTTGCACTGAATATTCAGTACTAATTCCGACACTATGCCGTTGGAATAAAGTCTGTCTTCAGTTGTTTGGTTAAGTATTGGGTTTACGGCTTCAAGAATTGTCTATGTAGGTTTTTCGGTTTGCTGGATTTTCGGGCATGAACATCCTAGCTGCTTCGCTATATAATTTACAGCCGGCAAAATCGGGGTTTCATGTTCATTTCAAATTCAATTACCAGTCATGCTTGCATGTTTGTACTTTACTGAATACGGTCGAAATAAACCATTAGCTATATTCTTGATATTTTATTTTGAAGTCCTCTGTATACTGTTAATCTTTAGTGAGTAATATTGTTGAAACATTTCTTGTAAATTTAGTAACGAATGTAAATGAGTACTATCCTTAACATTTTGGATTTGGAAAGTAATTCATTTAAATGTAGGAAATTATCCCTTAGCTATAAATGCGAAAATCTGTGCGAAATATGTCCTAAAATCAGTACTGAATATTCAGAAATTGTAATTTCATTACGTTCCATGAAATTTTACTAACGTCTATTCGTGCATATGAAGGAAATTTTAACTTATTATAACTGGTATGCACAAGCGAGGATGAAACGAAGCGAGCGTGTTTTCATCAAGTGCTGATTTGTGTAAGGACTTGCAACGGATTTGTGTTTAATGCATATACCTCACTAAAACTTATGTAATCTTGAACCTATTAAAACACTAAAGCTTCTTCGACCTTAAACCCATAATTTTTCCATCAGTATGTAGACGTTGAAGACTGTCTATTGTGTTTCGTCAGCTTCTGAATCCAAATTCGACATCGTGAATAGGAACGATCTTTCGAAATATGCTCTATTAGATGCGTTCCAGGGAATAACCAGAATCGAAATTTACCGGAACCGTCCATTTAAACAGGATCAGGGACCTGATCTCCGATACTTATATACAGTAAAACAGATGAAGGAAGAAATGAAGGTACAGTGGATTTAACATGTATTAAAATAACCTACATAAAACTTAATGTATTGCAACGGCATTAATGCTTTCTGAAACTTTAAAGAGGCTGAGGAAGCTGATAATGTTTATCGATCAATATGTCGATTTTTGGATACACAGAGCAAAAATGTCTTCCACTAAGCACACTTGCGCATTACTGCGTCAAACTGAGTGTGCCTACAAAGCATGGAGCGTAGAATAAACACTTAGGCTTTGTCTCCAGTCGCCTCCCTTTACACCTACGTTTGTTACATGTTGTTGTGTAGGAAACTTGAAATTATGGGTTTATAAGGTTCGAAGAAAAATAATAGAAGGTAATTTTCTGATCAGTGGTCAGAGACATTGTTTAGGCTAGCGTTGGGCAAAACGCAGTTTCTGGCTGCGTTGCAGATAACGTTAGCTTGCTTCAGTGTAGACTGATTTACAAAGTTTACAAGCGCACTGGCTGGTGCTTGAAACAAATTTATGTTAGCCAACCTTACGCCAAGTACTTCTACGTAATCCAGACTCTGTTCCCGAGTTGGACCGGTTTAATTCGAACATACCCCGCAGACTTCTGAATTTGTAAAATAGATGCTACAAGCATCGACCTGGCTTTGTTTTGTTAACATGAGGGTTACAATGAAAAATTCCTACTGAAATAATGTACCTTACTTACGTTTCACACGGCTAATTGCTGAGTTAATCTTTTCTTTTGCTTAGTTGTATTGGAACTTGCTCATTGTATAAATATATTACATATTTGGACCACGTATGAAGCAAAAATGTGGAAAATTTCAAACGGTGCCGGTATGGTTTTTGCCCTTTGCCGGAACCGGAATTCCGATCACTGCCCGATGCGTTCGTATATTTTCACCATGCGATTCAGTAGCTTTATGCCACAATTGTGGAAGACTTGTGAATCGCCTTTTTTCTTTTATATCGGTACGATGTCACTTAGTCTCAAATAGTGTGGTATTTTTCGTGTTTCAAGCACCTGTTCAGTATTTCCAAAACCCAGCTTCTTTCGGAACTGCCCATGATTCTATCCGGGCCTGTACTTTTGCCACTACCCATTTTCGAAACAAGAAGGAGCAGTTCAGCGTTCCTGATGTCTTCTGTAAGTCTGTTTGGCAGCGTATGACGTTCTTGTTGGTTAATGGATGTTTCTGGCTGTAAAATTAAACGAAATTTATAATAAAAATTAAGGATATCCGTCGTCTACTAGTCCGTGTTGTAGTCGATCTTGTAATATTTTTCTGCATTAATGCAGTAACCAAGAAACAGCATGATCTATCCTTAGCAGAAAATTTACTATTGTTTTCGCATTTGGAACGTCCTAAGGTAAGTCACGGTTGGAGTAGCATTTGTTGCAATCTTTTAATTATTCCTAAGGCGACGGCTACCCCTGCCTTCAGCTAGGAAGAACATGTATGTGTACATCTTTGTTCAGGAACTGGAGGGGTGAAATCTACTTTATGCAGAAGTTTAGTAGGACAAACACAACGGCAGCATTTTTGTGGTGCCAATATAGAAAATGTATACATTTTCTATGTGGCACCTTGTCTAGCTCCGAACTTGCATTATTGTATGAACACATGGTTAGTCCGTGCAAGGAATTTCATCTAGGCTGGATCACAGTTCCTCTTGACCATAATGTCCATGTGACAGTGCAGGACTGTACGCTAGCACGGAGGATACCTTTTTTAATCCAGAGCCATTGTAAACCTACAAGCCTTATTTCCAGAATTGGGTACCTAATTTGAACGTCGAAGATAAGTAATTTGGAGTAGATAACTACGATTTACGCGAACAAACAAGATTAATGTCGGGTACTGATGTACTACCAGATGCCAATACTTACCAACCGCACTCCGTTTTCATTCGTGCTACGTCATTTTATATATACTCCAACAACCTGTACTAAGCTTTTCTTTTTCCGAGCGGGATGTCGCAACAGTCGATTTTTCATCAGTGTCATTTTCAGTAACAATTTAATATTATGTTTAGCTTCATATAGCGCGGCATTTGAGTATAAATTTGCCGACAGACTCTCCTGTACAAAATAAAAAAACCAGAAATGTGGTAAATAAAACCTGAATTGAAATTTCGTATTCAATCGTTTACAATCAAATATATATACATTTGCTATACGAAATGTCGCTACACAACGAACTTCAACATAATGCTAATAGCTCATAAGCAAGTACCAAACAGTTTATATGACACAAAAGCTATATAAATATAAGCGTTTAATGCACGATTTAAATTAGCTGTTATAAAAATTATACAAAAGTATACATAATGCCGTACTCAAAATACTTTCCGTGAAATTTAAAAGACGTTTCTTTTAATTTTGCACCACCACATATTCTTTTACAATTCAAAGAACTATATATTCCTTGAAATTTCGGAGAATTCTTAAATAAATATTAATAACTCTTTAAAAGACAATTATGTGAAATCTCGGTATGAATCGTAAAAGAACATCTGGTTGTGCAAAATGCAAAGAAACGTCTCTTAAATCTCATGACAATGGATTTTGAACACTACAGTCGTAAAAATCTTAGCAAGAAGGACGTAAGTTATAATATTCAGGCTGTGCCGTCACCGATATACTAAGCCTAATACTCAACTTGACTTGGACCGATAAATGGCTGCATGCAAATGTGAAATTCCATCCCGCCACGAGAGATTTTATTCGAAAATATGATTGTTGAGTTTGAGTCTACTTGGGTGAAAACATATAATTTGTAACAAAATTATAAGTGTCACAAACACAAATCGCATTTTGATAAAGATGAGCCTATGTCTTTAAATATATGTACTTCTATTTTTGAAAGCCGAAGATCCTACTAATCAACAGAAATAGAAATCGTGGCACATTATGCATCAAATCTACCATAATTATATTTTCGTTTTTCCTCTCATCTAGTTTGCAGGGTTCAAACGAACAAAGCAATGGCTTAGAAAAGTTTTAGGACTAATTTCAAATGGAAATAAATTTTAGATTTCCAGAAACATTATACGGAAATAAGCAAGGTAGTTTCATCCTGGCTACGTATAAAAATACAACGAGAAATAGTAAACAAAGTACCCCATTAAAAATTAGCAAATCATTAGAAACTAAATGTAAAAAACGAAATTGTTGACTGTAAATACAACTTAGGAACAGAAGCAGAAGTTTCCCAGCACGATTCATTTTTTGACCTAATAAGTAATACACTGCTCTTCGAACGCAAGTATTTATAATCGTAAAGCCTACACAAGATCTTCAACAACAGAGATGCGAAGACTGTGTGGAATCCCGTCACGTTTAAGTCCTTGTAGCATGTCCCGTTGATAGTTCCAGTGAGCTATGCAGTATGTGGCAACATTCAAACACCCGATGGTGTCAAAACAATATCGTTGATTGCTTGGAATCACTGGTAAACCACGTGTCCACGCTTTGAGGACAAAAAAGTAGGCTGTAGAAGCTATACGTAACAGCTATAGCAAAGAAATCGTCTCCGTGTTTAATGCGGTGTACGGAGCAGAACACGATAATAACTATCACGGACATTTTAGACTATACATACACCTTCTATTTTGTGGCACGAGGCTAAACTATGCTGGCAGGACATTTTAAACCTTACACCTAGTTTTCGGGAGGCATTAAACTATGCTACTGAGTTTTGACGTCTAACAATCGCAACGACCCGTGAAAAGATAACCAAAAGACAAATTGAACGCTAACTAAAACTAGGGCGAAACCGCTAGAGCTCCGTTTTACCAGGAACAAAGCAGCCCAAATAGTACAGGATTGTGAACGTAGTTCGTCCAATCGCACTAATTAAAAGGTAAGGCAATAACAACTGTGAAATCTAACACAAATTATTACCGTGCAGAACTACTTATAATAATTATTCGAAGTATGCTTTAAAGTTAATAGAAATGGTATATATGTATAAAACTAGCACTAGTGAAGCTCGCTTGCGAGCCAGAATTCGAGTGGTGAGAACAAACCCCCGAGGTCTGTTGTAGAAAGCACACAAACAAAGCCTACACACAGTACGCAGGTGCAGTATTATATAAACCGTGAGTGATGAGTCATAGTTACGCCCGCCTCTTTTGATAGCCAACGTATGCAGTAGACAAAACATCATACAACGAGTACAAAAACAATCAACTAACAATTTAATAATTCAATAAAACCCTAAATTGACCGTGAAAAGAACGTTAAAGAATTCAAACCGACACTTGAGAAAAATATCATCTTTCATACCAAGTATGAAGCAGAAGTGTAAAAAATATTTGCCACACAATATTTTTGACACTCGCAATCAGCTTGTTTGCCCAAAAAACCCCATATCCGACACTAAAACCAACAATATGCACACATTTAGGTGCATTTCCCACGACTTTTCCCCAAATATGAAATTTGGCGCCAACTATAAGCTTATAGACTGCAGATTGGGAATAGTTGAAAAACTTATTTATCATTGGAAAGCCCTGGTAAAGCCACATGGAATAGGCCTATTAGTTTGCGGATACCTCGTTTACTTAAGTCGCAAAAATTGGAGGAGGTGCCCGAAAAATGGGCCAAAATGACGTCATTTTGCCCCATAACTTTTCCCACGGGAAAAAATTCAAAATCGGGCTCCGTCACTACACCTAAATCGGTTGCGGTTCGAATGAGCTATAGTGCATCAAAATCGGCCCAACCCGTATCGAGATCCAGGTGCGACAGAAACACACACAGACAGGACATCCTCAACCCCCCTCCAAATCCAAAATTGAAAATTCTCGTTCCACTAGCTTCGCTCGCTCATTCCAGTCGAATTCAACTATTTATCAAACTGATAGTAATTCATAAGGTAAACACCATTAAATTCATCAAAATATTTTAGGAGGAAAATACTGCTCAAATTGGGCTGAATCACTGTGTATTTTTGTAGAAAATGTGGCGCTGTTTTCAAAAATGGAGCGCTTGTTTCCGATTTTCCGGTTAAAACTTATGTGATCTTAACGAGTACGAAAAATAATGAAATATTGCCTATTTTTAATCGTAAAGCACGTAGTTCTTTTCTATGCAGCCCTTGCTTTTTGTACAATGCTAATGTTGTTTATGTATCATCTAAGAAAACAAATAGTAAGCTCGCGCTCAATAAATAACTGCCCTAATAACTAATTATAGCGGACAAAATAGGGTTAAAATAAAACATTGCGAACTCCCGCTTGTGCGCTGAGGCTGAATGTCGTGCTGAGCTATAAAGTTGAATATAATTGCAGGTTTTTGATTGAACGACTCCCGCACAAGATGTATCGCACAAGATGTATGCAAATATATATGAACATTTTGCAGGTTTCACTGAACAATGCGTGCAAAATCTGGGCAGTTTTGTCTTTAACAGCCGTTTGCAAGAAACTACAATGTCTAATGGATGGTTGTATATTTTAGTTTTTTGCAAACGGCTACTAGAGATTTTTGTCTTTAATGACTGCTTGTTTGATATTTAAATCTCTAACAGATATCTGTAAGAGACTGTCTTATATAATATCGCCAATAAATACAAAAATCTCTAATAGCTAGCTGTTAGAGATTAAAATCTCTTGCAGCTAGCCATAACATATTTTTGTTTCCATAATGGCTAGCTGTTAGACACTTTTATCTCTTACAGCCAGCTAATCGATAGTTATTAGAGACTTGTATTTTATAACTTTCTGTAACAGACAAAAGTTTCTGACAGCTAGCCATTATTGCAACAGGTTTTAGTCTCTAACAGCTGCTGTTAGAGATTTTTGTATATATTGGCTATCTATGTGAGACTAAAGCCTCTTACAGATATCTGTTAGAGATTTAAATATCAAACAAGCAGTCATTAAAGACAAAAATATCTAGCAGCCGCTTGCAAGAAACTAAAATATCATACAACCATCCATTAGAAATTTTAGTTTCTTGAAAACGGCAGTTAAAGACAAAACTGCCAAATTTTTGCACGCATAGTTCTGTGAAACCTGCATTTTATTAAACGCGAACGAAATTTTACGTTAGAACGACTCAAACCATATACTATACACTTAAAAATTTAATCGTCTAATCAAAATAAACATTAATGATTCATTACCATTGATTGTCCTGTGACTGGACTGCAGCCCAGCAGTAAATCGAAATCGGGATGCTGAATGCGAATTCTTAACTAGAATTTCTGTATGTACAGCGGAAATTTTTTGCTGTCTTGTTCTGATCAAAAACTGCAAATTTATTATGTTCTTCCGTGTGAGAGAATTTGTCTCTATAAGCTGTGACTAGTAAAAAAATAGCAACTAAAGTTTTACGATCCGTAATATTGTTGTATTGTAGCCGAAAACTGATGTGAAAGCTGCTCGCGCAAAATCATAAAAGTAACTATGTATTTATTGCAGACGTTAATAAAAAACGATCTTACGAAATACTCTCGCTTTGTTTATCGAACACTACCAGTATTTTACTTAAACGACAGCATCTGGAACCATGAGCCAAGTTTCAGTTTAGTAAAATGGTTTTGCCACAAGCAAAATGTCTTAATAATTATTTAATTTTGTTATCATTATATGTTTCAACTGCCGCCCATCTGCAAATATCGATTGGAGACAATATGGGCAGGATGCGGCTCAATTTAGAAATAGCAGCTACAGCGCACACTAGAACAATCAACAATATTATGTAAATATCCATGAACCATCTCATCCTGAGCGATAATTTAACGGAATTCCATTTAACCCCCCAAAAAACAAAACCAATAAATTATTAGATTTCATGTTTTCTTTTTCAGTCCCCACATGGGATCAATGCCGGCAAATGGATCAGCCGGATCCAACTTAAGCAGCGAAGGCACCGTTGTACTGCCACTAACAGCTTCGGTTGACCCATGTGTTTTTGCAAAAAAGTCAGCTTTGGTTATTTTTCGCGATGTTGTCGTCGATGAGCTCGATTTTGAAGCAGAACCGATATCGAATTTGGCCGGATCGGACAAATGATTCAGTTTACCACCGGCAGATCCCGTTGGTTTTCCGACATACATGGCGTCATCACATTGCGTGGCATCACAGTGGACAATCGGATTAGTAATAATTTTTTTGTAACCGGATAATGTCACATTATTTAATTTATCAGTGTTAGAACCGTTGTGATCATGACCAACGTCGACGTTTTCGGCTTGAGATGTGGTTACAAGATCTCCATTGTAAGCGTCCGGTTTCGATTTGACACTCTGATTGCTGGCAGGGTCCGAGGAAAATTGCACATGTTCATCATCATCGTTGTTGTGCAGCTGTTGCTTCGTCGAACTACTGCCACAGCCGCCACAACCGAGAAAAGACTGAATCGCTTGGGACGAAATGATCGTCGTATAATCGCGACTCGGGTTACGACTGTGGCCTTGGCTGTGGCTCGGTGAAGTTGAGCCTTGCGAGGACGATGACGAAAGAAGACGTCGATTGCCACTTGCCGATGACGACAACACGCCGTCTGAAATATCGCTTTGGGCTATGTACATACGTCTGAAGTAGACGCTATCGTTCAAGCACCAAAATTCGTTTAATACGAGTATGAGGCACATTCATCACGGAAATTCGGCCACATATTAAACATGCCGTAACTTAGCGAAATTTCATGTATGCTACACAGTATAATGAACAAAACATATAGACTGTATGATCAACAAACAATGTTTCACATGCCTAGCTGAAGGTACACTGGCCATTTGCTGTTGATGAACTAATTGTTTTAATTTATGGTTTTTACCGACTTGGTTTATCTCCTGGGCTCTCCAAATTGGGGGAGGTGGGGGCGCCCTAGCATTTTTCGGTTCCCCTGGTTCAGAACAGGTGCCCCCCGGTTTATGTCCCCTGGCAAAATTTTGGGCTCCCCCGGTTCACCGCATCTTCGAAAATTTTTTTGCTTCCAATCATAAGTACATAAATTTTGATCAAAATTTGTACTAAAATTCCGTTCTGAATCCAAAAATTTCGCAAATTTTGTAAAAATTTGCTACAAAATTGCTTTTTCTCTCCATCAAAATCATTTTGTCAGTGTTGCTGACACGATTTTTAACCGTTTTTCTCTTGGAAAAATGTCCCCTGGCAAAATCGGGCGCCCCTGGCAAAATTTTCAGCGAATGGAGAGCCCAGAACTCTACGCCAGTTTTAAGGACAAAAATACGACTTAACAAGATTTCGAGTAACTTTCATAGATTCAATAAAATTGTTGCTCGAAAAATTTTTCCATGCAAACAAACTAACTAAACGATAAAAATATTTTATTTGAATTACGAATGAACTCATAAAAAGAAAGCGCTTTCGTTCTGTGCTCACCGAAATTCAAACATACATATTTTCGTGTGCAGCTTACGTATCTGTCGCTGTGCCAAAAATCTATTCCATTCTGTATTACTACCAACATTAGTTGTCAAAATGCACAAAATCATAACATTGAAGTCAGCTTCCATGGAAAGCAATTTAATTGTATTCGAACGTGGACCCCTCTGAGACCGGAAAAAGTTTAACCAGTTCAGCTGGTTTTATGGACAGTCTCTCAGTTGTACCTTAGTATAGCAAAGAATAACAAACTCCTGAGTATGTGCGTTCAACGTTCAGAACTCGTTACCCCAGCGCGGGGGCTGCTAAACAAACCGAAGCAAAAAAGTCAATCGTACAACTGATGAGCACTGTTTGCGCTAAGTAGGCAACCGCTTCGTAAATGAACAGCAATTCCTTTGCATCGCGGATTGAATATTTACGACAAGAATTCATTCGATTGATATATCGCACGATCAAGTCATCGGATAATGAGCCATTGCATTTGACATCCACCACACACGAAAATAGCGCTATGAATGCACCCGTTCGACCCGTACCCGGCCTGAAATATCACTGACATGAGTGCCTCGAATATACGAAATGTATAATAGGTGTCCAAGATCTGTCGTCACAGGGAAGTAACATGGTCTCGGCTGAGACTAGTGGCAGGTCATGTGTGAAGAATGACAAAAAATAATCCATCGGTTCATCAATCTTTTTCCATAAGTTTCCCAATTTTGCCTTAAATTTTTTAATTTTATCTGTCTAGTCTGAATTGCCCATTGCAATAGAAGAAAATTTAATTGTTGTCGAACAACACTTAGAATACTTTGAACAGCGCCAGAACAAATTTAAAGAAGTGGACACTAAATAGGCAATGTCTGCTACATCTACTTACAGAAAATCGACCTTCACTGGTCTCCAAACGAAATTTTGCTCTCATATTTTCAAAAAATACAAGACCGGTCTCAGTGAGTGTCTATTACACAGGGCTTTTCAGATAGGTAGTACATATGACATAATTCATAAAGAAATACGGTTTTTACGACATATATTAAAGATAGAGTATTTGTAAACATATAAACATGTATATAATTATAAGTATTTTATATAAATTATAATGTTAAACTTAAAGTTAATATTTATTAAGTAAAAAAAATTAGTTATTTAATCTTAAAATTTTAGTTAATATATTTATTAGATAAATATTCACTAAAGTATTATAAAACTAGTGTAATTAATCTATTAATTGAGTAAATACTATAATATTATATAAACTTAATATTAAAATTAAAAGAATATAAGAGTACGAAAAATTGGTACGAATCAGCGGGGAAATCGCGGATTTTGCTGACGTAAGATCGGGGCAAGGGACGGTATAGTAAAATTTGAGACTTTTCAGGCACGCCCGTAATACTTTAAGAGCTAATTAAGAGGGATAATCGGCCAAAGGAATCTGGGGGATTTTCTTTAGTTGAGGACCGCTACCGGTTCACGGCAGCAGTCCCAATTAACAAATATTGTGTTATTGTGCACCTGCTATCATGTCTTGTCATTCGACCGTACCGTGCTGTTCATCAATGCATTGAGTCTTGGATACCATTGATTGTTGCATGATATTTTTATTAATTGTTATAGAGCTTACCTGCACCGGTCGATTGATATTGTTGAGCAATCGCCTACCTTCTTGCACCGTGTTATCTGTATCGTTCAGCATGTGTTTTCGTTTTCACCATTATCCTTTAGTAAGCTAAGTGCAGCCGCCACCAGAGGGGTAGTAAATACTACACGTTGTTATTGATCTAGCCTACGGCTGTGTACGTTCGATTGTGAAGGTTATGACCCAAAGCTGGATTTCATCCAATTTCCTACGTGAACTACGTACTCATGTTGTATTCTTTATAGCATTTACATACCGATGTACGCTAGTGTTATCGAATATATTACCACATTGTGTTACCTCGTAATTAAATGTGTACGCGATTTGCTTTTCAATAAATGATTATTCAAAAAATCCACTATGACCCTGTGTTAATTGATGATAATATGTGGCGATATGTATCACAGAAGTTCGAATTCGTCACCCCAGGCGACGACATGTGTTCAGGCTTGACATCCGGAAGTAGCAGGTCTTAGTGCGGTTCGCCGGCAAATTAACGTATGCAGGTGAAGTGCGGAATTTGAGTGCGAGAGCTGAAAAAGTCTACAGTCGACAAAGATTCGGGGAATCACCAACTGAATCTCGTAGCAGGAACGATCCAACGTTAAACGTGTAGGGATTGTCGGACCCTAGTGGGGGGCGATGTTCTTATAAATTAATGTAGCGGATATTGTATTTGGCGAACCCCAACGATGTAGCCAGTTGAAAATTCCCAGATGAGACCAGAATAGGGAATAGCGGTATGATCTTCTTGGCCTGTGAGCAGATGATGAAGCCAACCTAATTGGGACCTCAAAGATGGTACCACCTAGGCGACATGCGCAGCCCAACCGGCGGGATTCGAACACGTCCCGGGAAGCGTTCCTGCTCCTTTCTAAGTTCCGTAGCGATTTGGGTCTGACCGAGAGAAATGGTAAAGAATGAGCACGTTAGGTATATAGGTAAATGAGGTTGGGATAGGTGGAGTCGTACGGGCACCGCCGTTGGGAGAGCGTGGTGTAGTAGTGTCACGTCTGTTACAAATGTAAACGCGACAACACGACCATTATGTGACACCACAACGATATAAGTAAAAACGTATTCGGAAATAAGAAAATTCACGGCGCATGAAGAAGTTGCTCTATATTCCGCAGGATTTTCCCTACAATGCTACTCTGTGTAAACAGAAACACCGGTTTCAAGTGTGACTGAGCCTCACTGACAGGTCCACAAAAACCATTTTTATCTAAACAACACTTTCCTAAACCAAAAATGACAGTCCAGAACATAGCACAATTTTTTGTTTCTATAAGCCGCTGATGCGAAAATTATATTCTCACTCAAGTTTAAGGAAACTTTTTGATTAATAATGTATACACCAGTCGTAGTGGAACTACATTTTTTGAGCTGAGCGACGGCATTAGTAATATGAAAGTACTCAATGTCTTGGTAATATATTATTACCTAGACAACAATGAGTAAATGAAAGAATAGTTTTATTCCGTTCGAACGAAAAGCAAGACAAAGGAAGTCACGTGGCTTATACAGCATGGTGATAAATGGTAATCGAAGCACAGCAATGAAATCATAGCACACGGAGTCTGAAAATGATTTTGCCTATAACATTCGTACTACACTATTCCTGTATGTACAATGCATCTATTTTCTTATTTCCCCATGGAAAACTCAACGTATATGCCGTTAAAACGACTCTACGACCAATAATTAAGCTGTTATGAGCTTAATTAGGGTGTTAATTAGCTAATTAGCTTAATTAATGATAAAACTGGCAAGTTGCCAAAGTTCTAAAATATCAGGTGCACATACTCACATGATAAACTTTCAAACAAAAAAAAGTTTTTTGAAATAGGTTCAGTGGTTCTTGAAATCCATGAAAGACTAACGGACGAACGGACATCGACTTTTTGCTCCCAGACAGAAAATAAAAACGCTTCGCTCGGTCGCCTCGCTTCGCTCGGCGACCCCGCTCCGCTCAATTACTTAGTTAGTTCGAACTGAAAAGCAAAGTAAATACATTAACGATTTTAAATGCGTTCGCATGTATTTCACTATTCCGTCTACGGCTGCACACTATGCAGCTTCATCCGATAAATTCTTAATATAAAAGATAATATATCTGGGCTCCAAATTGGGGGCGTGGGGGGCCTGGCATTTTCGGTTCCCCCTGGTTGAGAACAGGTGCCCCCCAGTTCATGCCCCCTGGCAAAATTTTGGACTGCCCGGTTCAGCGCCTCTCGGAAAATTTTTTTGTTTCTAATCGGTCCAAAATACATAAAATTTGACCAAAATTTGTACTAAAACTCCGTTATGAAAATAAAAATTTCGCAAATTTTGTCAAACTGTGCTTCAAAATAGCTTTTTCTCTCCATCGAAAGCGTTTTGAAAGTGTTTCTAACACGATTTTTAACCGTTTTTCTCTTTTTGCAAAATGCCACCTGGCTAATTGGGGCACCCCCGGTTCGGAACCAGATTCGCCCCTGGTTCATGCCTTTACGCAATAGTGCGTAGAAGATATAACTTGGTTGAATGCAGTGTTGGGTAAAATATGGATAGGATTTACAAAAACCGCACTAATATTCATATGAATTTGTGATAAAATATTTTAATTTGCACATTAATATATGAACAAAAACGCAGCTGTTTTGATTAGGAGTATCCTTCACGACCAACATACTTAAAACACCAAAAAATCAGTCGTTAGCGACAACAATCTGTTCTAAAAGCTAGAAAACAGTTCTCCATATCGAACACTGTGCTACAATCGTCAAATCCAGGCAGCTCATAATTTTAATATCACTAATTCAGTTCGTGGCAATGCCCCCTGGCAAAATTTTCAGCGAATGGAGAGCCCAGTATATAACAGTTCAATGCTGCTGGCGAATTTTTTGTGAACGATTTGCTATTTCTACCTGTAACTGTACGGTTGGTTAAAATAGTTTTGAACCTCCAAACATAATAAAATAACTCACGTTGACGATACGCAAATCGATCTGGCGAGACTTCGCTGCAACTTGTAGTACGCGAACACTTCGTCGACAAACGACACGAACGACTTTATACTTGATGGAGCCGAACCGCTAAAATGTTATTATCATCAGAAAACCAATCAACTTTACAGGCCGCGACCCTCATTCCTGATGAGTCAGGTCTTGATGATCCGACATTGCCAAGGGCGGAGTGTTACTCTTTTCAGATACCATTTTGGCCTTTTTTCAATATACTATCTAATGTTTTAGAGGTACTTTACTGCGACTACTGGGGCTATGGTAGGTTTATCTCCATTGAGTCTACAGACTGAACAGGACAACATGTGAATATCTGAGAAACTTCAGGGACAAAATGTGTCGAAACTATAAACTTTCTGCAAAGGCGAAAACATTACGCGTTGTACGATATAAAATTTTCGAAACAGAGTCTGGTGCGCTAACAATTTTAAATTTCAGTATGCTATATTTCCGATGTATTGTAGAATAATTATTGCTGATATGAACTTTGCAATAAAACTTTGTGCAGAGACAATGCAGTCTACTAGATTACTGTAAATAAGCGAAAGTGAACTGATTTGGCTGAAATATAGCCAGTTGTTGAGATACAACAGGAAAATGTTTTCTCGGGCCCATTTTCCAGTACCCTTCGCCCCCCCTTTATAGCCGATAGGAGGTACAATCAATTTTTGCGTCTTATTAATGGGCTCAATTTTAAGTTATCGAATCATGTATCGCGCTAGTCAATCGAACCAATCGAAGTTGACTTATGTGTGACACTCCAAAAACTCAAAAACCAACATTGTCAAAATTTTTGCCACTGATAATAAATCTTCGTTACGCTCGTTTCACTTATTAAGCTCAGAATTCAAATAGTCATAATAAGGCTATAATCTTGGTTAAAAACGTTTTTCTCATGCAATTTTCACCAATTTTAACAACATTTATAGCACCTATTTCAGGCAATAACAGTACGGTACCGGCCAGAAAGCACAGATAGCTCTCTTTTTCTCTCTCGCTTTCTTCTTTGCTCATATCACTTAAAGGGCGAATACCTGAAATTTTCAGTTGCACTCACGGTATCAAAGTGCACGAATTGAGCTTTAGTTCGAATGTTAGACCAAAAAAATCACACTACTGAGATTATAAACGACAAAACGGCACAATGTGGCCAAATCAAATAATATTTATTGACATTTCAAGATGTTCAAAAATACTCTTTGCAAGGTTTCTATATTAAAACACCGTGCGCTATAACATACTGTAACATGGAACCATCAGTAACAAATCTGACCGCAGTGGAGAAGCTATTACAATAACACGCCATTGCACGCGTAAAGCTAATACACTGTAAAGCGCGTAAAGCGTAACTTACCCTGGTGGCCATTGATGATACTGCAAAACGACGACCGCTCTTGTGTGGCGAGTTGCTGTCTCGGTTAGATTGACTACTCGCTCGACAGACCCATGGCTTGGCTTTTGGCTCACACTTTGAAGAAGAACGCTCAGTTTTCCACCTGCGCTGCTCATTGGACGCTCGCGACTGTCAGGCCAAATGGACGGTGCGTTTAGGTTTTTCAGCTGCAATTAAATACAATTAACTACAGTTACTATGTAGGTCTTAATATATCTTGATTGAAGTACTAAATAAGCACTTTTAATAAAAACAGTCATCTTGGAAAAATTCCAGTGTCATCAACAATGATCAAAAACGTCATTGGGCAATTGCGACTGCTGGGCCAAATGGCCGGTGCATTTAGAATTTTCAGCTGCAATAAAATACAATTAACTACTGTTACTATGTATGTCTAGTATATTTTGTTTGAAGCAATGAATTAGCACTTTTAATAAAAACAGCCATCTTGAAAAAACAACAGTGTTATCAGCAATGATCAGAAACGTCATCGGGCGCTTGCGACTATCGGGCCAAATAGTTAGTGCATTTATATTTTTCAGCTGCAATTAAATACAATTAAGTATTAATACTATATATATCGAAATTGCAGAACGACGTACAGTACTCGCCAAAAATGACCGTCGCATTTCGAGCGAGTGGCTCGCTCGAGATTTCGCAACTATTTAAATCAATAGAAAATTCTATTTTTAGAACAAATTTATTTCGAGCGAATGTCGAGCGAGTCGCGAGCGAGCGACAGTCATTTTTGGCGGGTACTGTAGTGAAGCATTGGTACACCTACGCCTTTTGTATGCACAGCTGATCAGCTCTCGATAGCATATGTCGATATGCTATATGTGGAGATCACAAAATACCGCACAAGTTAGAACAAAACTAACACCAAAAATAAATTTCCAAGCCCCAAAACCCCCAAGTGCAAACTATCAGCTTCCCAGGAAGTAACAATAAAATTAGGAATTTTGTGTCTTTGAACCATGGCGGCGCCATACCCCTGTACCCATAGAACCATGGATCGCAGAGCAAAATGAATGTCAGCAATCAGTTTGCCATGCATCGAAAACCCCCAAGTAAAAGTTTTCAACCGCCCAGAACGTCAGAAGAAATGTTCGAATTTAGGGTCGAGGAACCACGGGGGTGCCATACCTCATATCATATGAACCGGAGCCTTAATCGAAAAACAAAAAAGAGGCATCGGCATTATCATTTTGCTGTGAAATAAAACCAAGCAGAGAAAAAAATTCGAAAGTTAAGATAAAAATAACTTTGCTCCGTGAGAGCAACTAAAATGAGGTAAAACCTGTATTTTGCCCTCTGACTTCTTAATTCAGCAAACTGCCGTATGAAACGTTAGTAAAACAAGTAAGTGCAGTACGAATTTTTTAACTTAACCCTGCAGGAGTTTGTTAACAAAACAAAGCCACCTTGATGCTTGTAGCACCTAGTTTTTACGCATTCAGAAGTCTGCGAGGTATGTTAGAATTAAACCGGTCTTACGCGGTAACAAAGTATAGATTATTTAGAAGTATTTAGCTGTAAGCTTGGATAACATAAATTGCTTCAAGCATTAGCCAGTGCGCTTGTAAACTTTGTATGTCTGCAACAGTAAACTTTGTACATTGAAGTAAAATAACATGTCTGCAACACAGCCAGAATCTGCATTCTTGGCAATGAGCTGTATTTATTGAAACTGTGCGAGCAGTATAACATTTTTACTTGGGATTCTGATCAGAAAGTTATCATCAATATCATTTAGCTGACGGGCACTGACTGGTTGTCAGACGGTAGCCACAACAATGGCCCTGTAGAGTGATCAGAAAATTATAGCATGCCTTCCGTTATTTTCTTTTAAGCCATATATACCATATAATTTCAAGTTGCCTATAGCATAACATGTAACAAACGTATATGTAGTAAAAGTAGGCGATTGGAGACATAGCGAAAGTGTTCAGCCTACGCTCCATGCAGGCAGGTTTAGTTACAAGCACATTCAGTTTGACGCAGTTTACGCAATGCTGTATAGTGGAAGGCATTTTTTGCTCCGGGGGTACAAAAACCAACATATTGATGGATAAATAAACATAAGTAGCTTCCCCAGTCTCTTCACAGTTCCAGAGAGGCAATATGCCATAGCAATACATTAAATTTATTTTTAATACATTTAATCCCCTGTACCTTCATTTCTTCCTTCATCTGTTTTACAATATATAAGTTTCGTAGACCAGAATCCGGTTGCTGGTTCCGGTTCCGGTTACTTTCGGGTCGGGTCTGGTTATTCCGTGCCCCCTACCCATAGAACCATGGGTCACAGACCAAAACCAACACCGCAAATGAGTTTCCCATGCCCGAAAACCCTTAAATGAAACTTTTCAGCCACCCAGGACGTCAGAACAAGTTTTCGAATTTTGGGTTGAGGAACCAATGGCGCACTATACACAAAACTCCATAACTCCAGAACCAGAGCCTTAATCGAAACACAAAAGATGCATCAGCATTTATGATTTTACTATGAAATAAAACTAACCACAGAAAAAAATTCGAAAGTTAAGATAAAAATATGTTTGCTTCCGTGAAGGGTACGAAAATGAGGTAAAAACATTTATTTTGCTCTCTGACCCCGAACCTTGGGGACGCTATACCAGGGTACCCATGGAACTATGGTTCACAGAGTAAAACCAACACCCGGAATGAGTTTCCGATGCCCGAAATCCCTTAATTGAAATATTTCAGCTGCCCAGGACGTCAGAACAAATTGTCGAATTTTGGGTAGAGGAACCATTGGGGCACCATACCTCAAACCCCATAATTCTAGAACCAGAGCCTTAATCAAAAAAGAGGCACCGGCATTTATCATTTTACTATGAAATGAAACCAATCACAGAAAAAAATCGAAAGTTAAGATAAAAATAACCTTGCTTCTGTGAATGGTACTAAAATGGGCTAAAAACCCTCATTTTGACCACTGACCCCGAACCATTGTGCGTCATACCTCCGTACCCATAGAACCGTGGGTCACAGAGCAAATCCGGCACCGGCAATGCGTTTGCCATGCCCGAAAACCCCAGGTGAAACTTATCAGCCGCCCAAGACGTCAAAATAAATTTTCAAATTTTGGGTCGAGGAACCATTGGGAAGCCCATATCCCCGTACTTCAAACCCCATAAATCCCAGAACCGGAGTCTTAATCGAAAAACAAAAAAAAACTGGCATCGGCATTTATTATTTTACTATGAAATAAAACCAACCACGGAAGAATTGTTACTATGTATGTTTAGATGTATTGATTGAAGTATGTACTAAATTAGCATTTTTAATAAAAACAGTCATCTTGGTAAAACTCTTGTCTCATTAGCACTGATCAAAAACGTCATCGAGCGTTTGCGACTGTCGAGTCAAAGAGCAGGTGCATTTATATTTTTCAGCTGCAATTAAATACAATTAAGTATTGATACTATGTACATCAATTATATTTTGATTGAAGTACTAAATTCACTTTTAATAAAAACAGTCATCTTGGAAAAGTTCCAGTTTCATCAGCAATGAACAAAAAAGTCATCGAGCGCTTGCGACCGTCGGGTCAAATAGCCGGTGCATTTATATTTTTTAGTTGCAATTAAATACAATTAAGTATTGTTACTAAATACGTCTAGTATATTTTAACTGAAGTACTAAACTAGTAACTCTATCGAGATTGCTGAACGTAAAGAAGCATTGGTACAATTACGCCTTTTGCGTGCACAGCCAATCATTTCTCGATAGCATACGTCGATATGCTATATGTGGATACCACACAATACCGCACAAGTTAAAACAAAACTAAAACAGGCAATAAGTTTCCTATGACCGAAAATCCCCAAGGGCAAGCTATCAGCTTCTCAGCACGTAACAGCCAAGGGGGTGTCATACCTCAAACCCCATGAACCGCGGCCTTAATAGAAAAACAAAAAAAAAATAGACATCGGCATTTGTCGTTTTACTATGAAATAAAATAAAGCAGAGAAAAAATTCGAATGTTAAGATAAAAATAATCTTGCTTCCGTGAAGGGTACTAAAATCAGGTAAAAAAAGATTTATTTTGCTCTCTGACCCTGAACCTTATGGGCGCCATACCCCGTACCAATAGAACCATGAGTCACAGAGCAAAACCAATCCCGGCACTGAGTTTCACATGCCCGAAAACCCCCAACTGAAACTTTTCAGCCGCCCAGGACGTAATAACAAATTTTCGAATTCTGGGTCGAGGAACCATTGGGGCGCCATACCTCAAACCCCATAAATGCAGAACCAGAGCCTTAATCGAACAACAAAAAAGAGGCATCGGCATTTATCATTTTGCTATGAAATAAAATCAAACAGAGAAAAAAATTCCAAAGTTAAGATAAAAATAACCTTGCTTCCGTGATGGGTACTCAAACGGAGTGAAAAACTATCAGTTTGACCTCTGACCCCGAACCACGGGGCGTCATACCCCGTACCCATGGGTCATAGAGCAAAACCAGCACAGGTGATGAATTTCCCATGCCCGAAAACCCACGGGTGAAACTGATCAGCCACCCAAGAAGTCAGAACAAATTTTCAAATTTTGTTCGAGGAAAAATTGGGGCGCCATATCGCCGTACCTTAAACCACATAAATTCAGAACCAGCCTTAATCGAAAACAAAAAAAAAGAGGCATTAGCATTTTTCATTTTACTATATAATAAAACATACCAGCGAAAAAATTCGTAAGTTAAGATAAAAATAACCTTGCTTCCTTCCGTGAAGGGTATTAAAATGGGGTAAAACGGGACAGAAACCCTCATTCTAACCCCGGAACAAAGCCGCAAATCAAAAAACGCTAGTGCACGGTAAATCGACTTTGCCGGTTCGAATGGGCCCAAGATCATGCAAATCGGTTAAGTTGTTCCCGAGTTATGGCCGGACACACACACACAAACACACAACGGAATTTAAAAGATTTCACCCCTGCAACACACAATCTCCACTACGTTCTGAGTAGCACTTTTAATAAAAACAGTCATCTTATAAAAATTCCTGTCTCATTAGCAATAATCAAAAAATTATTACTAAGGCTGCAGTCTCGGCTATCAGAAATCAAATAAACTGTAGGAGTAAGTTACTGCCAATTGCACTTCTTATCAATGCCGGTGGTTTCCTTGTAGACACAGCGAAGCCATCGCAGACTTGAAGCCGAAGATAACGATTAGTTATCGCTACTACATACAACGTGTAATATTACATCGATCAAACATTTTTTCTATAATCATCAAGCATATATTATAATATTTCGGAAAAGTTTCTAAGTTGTTCGCAAAAACATACAAAATTTGCATAAAATGTAAAAAAAAACCGTTACATATCGTATCGCATTAGTACAGCCAAAACTTGAGCATTGTATTTCTTTCGACGAGTCACTGTCCAAAATTCTGATGAAATACAATGCTCAGTTTGAAATCATGTCATTTTAATTATTCAGATAACGGAAAAACTCATTTCTTTTGAAAATCAGTGTTTATTCAAATTCCAGTCTATTTTTTGGCAATCCGGTGAACTAACCCTAAACCCATTGCAAACATCTGAAAAGGCATGAAATATTCTTGTGGTACTCTAGATAGCCGAACTGTCGCATTCAGCGTACCGAAAAAAACCTCTATATAAAACATTCTTAATGTCTTGCACACAATATATAACCAAACAAATAAAAAATCACATATTGGGAATTGCGTTCGTCGTTCGTAAAACAATTGAAACCCCGTGAAAAGATATAATAATGTAGTTAAGTTCGACTCTAGATAGCAAAACTCGTATTCAGCGTGCTTGATAACCTAATAGACACCGTTGTAAATTAAAAAGACATAACGTCAAAAATTTGAAAAATTAGTATTTCTGGTAAAGGGTCGACGAAACACATACAGGCTAAAAGAAGTCGCAAAAACAGTGGTGGTCCGCAAAGTTGTAAGTCTCGATGAGGTTGTAGGTCGTAGCTCTCGCGAAATATGAGTTGGAAAAGACTGGTACCTGTATGGCAAGATTTGGCATGTAACCCTTAAAATTTGTTTTGCCATTTTGACCCGGGAGGTGGGTCAGAGCTCTTCGCGTTGAACTAAAGGGCACATCCTCATCACTGTTACTATCGAATAAAAATATATCAAGATCCACCCACCCAAAGATGTGTTATACGTGACAGAAACAGACAAAACAAATTTTCACGATTTTTCCCCGTAATGGAAACTGCGCTCGCTGCTTTTCAATTAGTTTTTACACACGTAGATGAGAATATACGTCCAACTAATAATCTGCCAAGCATCGCCTTTTTGTGTTACTTCAGCGGCAAATTTAGTATCTATTTATGTTCGTTTTGTACGGTGACTCTAGCCGTTCGTTGACAAACTAACTAAGACTACACGTTGAAACTCAATCACTGTTTTTTTCACTACGATGATCGCCTTGGAAAAAACAAGTTTTTGCTTTGACGAAAAACATTCAATTTTGTTTTCAACAATGCTTGGAGAAATTTCGATACAACAGCGCATCGTTGTGTTTTATTTCTCAATTTTTAGTGTGTTATTTCTCACACCTTCATAAATAACATCGTAATACGCAATACTCATCTCATTCGGCGTTATAGCACACATTTATTGCTCCGAACCTCGGTGGACAAGACACGAAAATCTCGTGACGAAGCGCAATTCCATCGTGGTAGGCTTTTCTTGAGTTGACAAAGTTATTGCCACTTCTATGTATATACATGTCATAATCGGGGTGCATATCTAACAAATGGGAAAAATTCATCATAAATGCCAGCGCATATGACGGAAAACTTCGTGAAACAGTAAATAATAATTCACGCAGTATTTTGCGACCATAATCAAATCATTAAGAAGTCGTTGTAACTCAAGGATCTCCAGATTAAACAGTTTTAACCCTTCATGCATAGCGTCCCACATATCCGGTATGTATAATTACAATACGACAGGCATTCGAAATTAAAAACTCTACTCGCCGACGTGACGTATTACTACTTAGGCGGCTGACAGCATGATCAATGGTAATACCAACATTTCACTGTGAATATCGGCCGTGGGTCACGCCTGCTTCTTACCATGCACTCCTCCGGGACAGCCTATACGTACATAGCAGGGAGTAACCGGAATTCAGGTTCCGGCGAAAATCGCGTTCCAGTTGCGGTTCTGAGTTTGTCTGGCAAAGCAAAGCTAGGTCGATGCTTGCAACAGGTTTCCCATTCAGATATATGCTGTATATGTTAGAATTGAACCAGTCCAACTTGATATACATAATATAGTATGGATTAAAGTACTTAGCTCTAAGCTTGGCTAATATAAATTGCATGAAGCACCAGCCAGTGCGCTTGAAAACTTTGTAATCAATCCACATTAAAGTAAAGTAACACATCTGCAAAGCAGCCAGAAACTTCGTTCTTGGGAACGAACAGTATGTATTGAAAATGTGCGAGCAGTTTCAAAGTTTGTCTCATTTATAGCATTTTGATGAGAAAATCGTCATTATCATGTAACAGGGCGGCCACTGGTTGCCCAACGCTAGCCTGAACAATGTCTCTCGGAAACGATCAGAAAGTTATAGTATATACGTTTCTTTTAGAACCATATAGACCAATAATTTCAAGTTTCCTACGGAATAACATGTAACGAACGTATGTCCAACAAAGGAAGGTGAATGGAGACAGCAAAATTGCATGGTCTACGCTTTGCGTTACAAGAACATTCAGTTTGACACAGTTTACGAAAGCCTGTACAGCGGAAGGCGTTTTTCCACTCGGAGTCCAAAAACCGACATCTTGATCGATAAATAAATAGTTAGCTCCTCCAGCCTCTTCAAAATCCAATCTAGGCAATAATGTCATCGCAATACATTAAGTTTTATTTAAAATTTATTTTTAATACATTTTAGACCCAGAGTGCCTTCATTTCGTCCTTGATCTATTTTAGAATATATAAGTTTCGAAGACCAGGTTCCTGTTCCGGTTTTATTGAAGGGTTCCGGTTAATCCCTGCTATATAGCTGTTACAGTGTACTCTATGTTACGCCATAAAGAGTTCTTATCGCTGTTCAGAAGAACTGCATTGCCAGACAGCCACCTATTTCAATTTTGTTACACCATTATGTGCATACTACGGTGCGTTCCAACATAGCTATTAACCATGTGGTAACAATCAATAGCGGATCCAGAATTTCACGTAAGGGTGCCCGGGGCATCGCACACCAACCTATCCCTGCAGTGCTCAGCCCGCTGCACCCCCGCAATGTGCTGCACCCACACCCTAGACGCACCGTACCCACCCTCCAAATGCTTCAGTCGATGGACCTTGGGTGAATACGCATTATTCCGGTAGAGAGTTCGACCCAACGATACCCCTTGGTAGCAACTGAACGATCCAACCACATTTAGTTTCGGCAATCCAGCTCGGCGGCTGGTGTAGTAGCAAGCAAAAACCGTCCGTAGCTATTATGGCAACATCGCCGATACCGGTACGGTAGCTAGGCCCGAACCATTTGCCCACATTTTTCTCAACGTCTAGCGGCGAACACGATACCGTTTGACCAAACCGCTTATTTTTTCATTTTCATATATTCAACGTATATATTAATCCAGCTATATTGAACCAGACCTAAGCTTATACGAGTTTTGTGTGTATAATTTTTCTATACCTGTCATCAAAACACTACAATTACAATCAAAACAGCAGTTGTTAACTACTGCTATTATTGTTGTCTATGTATTTGTCACGTTTTTACATTTTTTCAGTATGTATTTACGTGTTTAATGCACAGTACGAGTACATAAACGACAATGGCCGGCGACACTTTGGGACGTGGAGTAGGTAGTGTTTGGGCCCACCCCTGTGTTAACTCTAGATCTAGGAGATATTACAGAACTTTTAGTTATATTGAAATTATTGGTTGGACCCGGTGATTGCCTGTCCCGATCAGAACCATGTTGCGTCAAGCCTGATGGCGCGGCGGCGCTTCAGCATAACACGTTTCGGGCCAAAATGCAATTATTGATCTTGTCACCTTCCGATCGTTGGACTACTCGGACTTTACTCTTAAATTTTTTGTATTCAACGAAATCAGTTCACTCAGACTGAAACTACATGCTCGATGTGCTCACTTAAAGGTTCAAAATGTCGGACCGCTTCAAAGCAGAGTGCCAAATTGATGACCCCGACTTAAATACACCTTTCTGTGCCTGGCGCACCCAGGAGGTGCGGGGCGGATACCTTAAATCCGAGGTTTCGGGTTCCGTTTGTGTTGATGCAAAATTTTTAAGTATGAAAAACGAAAAAAAATGTCTACCCCACTTAGTAAAATTCTGAGTGCGACTCTGATTCTGTGTAATTTCAACCCGAATCAATACTTTTAAGAGAGCCAACATTCCCAAATCAATCGACACAAGTTACTGATTTGCGATGAAAAAGATGGTTTGGAGAAAAGAAATGGGTTTAGGGTCATAGTATCAAAAATCCGATATTGGAGTAAATTCTTTTGTCTTTATCAACAAAATTTTGAAGTAGGATCTTCGAAACAAGTTTAAATTTTAATCATATTTGTAGAGTGGGCAAAATCTTGCATTACTTTCCGTATTACGTTTTCTACCATACTTCGTTTACTCGTTTACCATGAAACTGACATTATTCTAGATAATTTTGGCATATATATATCATGGAAAAATATAACTACGTTTTTGGTTGAATCTTGGGACCAAAATTTTAACTCCTGTACATATAACGACATTTATAAAGTCCAATCCATCTGCGTTTTCTCGCAAAAAAGGTATAAAAAGCAAAAGCCAAAACGTATCCGACGACCCCAGGGACTCACCAATGTCAATTTACACGATTAGAACAACGTAAAGCTTGATGTGTAGGCACAGGAAGTGATAGCCAAAAGCGTTACCATGACTTCTGAAACGGGGCTAAGCATATGGCGCTATACAAAGATGTGTAGTCAGACAACCAAAAAACTTGTTCCGGCTAAAGCTGGAAGAGGAACGTGTTACAGCCGACATACCCACTTAAGAGCGCCACCCATAAAAGACACCACCGATCAGTCTTAGTAAATATATTGTCAAAAAGTCTTGTTACATGGACGCGCACAAGAGGCCAAAATCTAAAGTGTTGAGAACTACGGCAATGCCTTCACTTTAGGTATATACCGCTTCCAATACTAACTTCGTTTTGTCCGACGATGAAAACGACCAGTTCCACTTGTTGCTCATAGATCATGAGCCAAAAATCATCGACCGTATTGGTGAGAGGAATTTGAGTTGAAATGAAAGAACAACAATTGGCGATTGATGTCACATTCTGAAACACACCGATGTACAAGAAATAAGCAGAAACAATGAACAGAGCTAGTGCATTACTGATATGATTAAAGCCAACCGCCGAATTTTTAGCTATGTCAACCGATAGTGTGGAGTCGTTTGTTCAGTTCAGAAACAGACCCGAGATTACGTGGGATCTCGCGAAGGTTGCAAGTTACAGACAAATCCCAACAGCTTAAGTTAATTCGTTTAACAATTAAATGCTATATCTGTTAGTAACTAAATTAGAATCTTGGCGACATGCCAAGTGTATGAATTCGGAGAAATGAGAAGCTGTAACGTTAACATACTGTGGAACAACTCATTAAAAATATACTCCTCTTACGAAACAAAGATTTAACTCACCAAAAAATATTTATTAATCTGCTGTTCAATAAGGCATACATGCAGCAAAACTGATAAATATCTAATACGCGCCCTAAGAGGGTTAACTGTACCTCAGAATTGATTACGAATCGTGAACAACATACGTATGTATGTAGTCTATGTATATATAAGAATTTTAGCAAAAGCACGGTAGCACAGAAAACATAAATACAATTCGCTACAGACCACATGACACTCGTCTCTTTCGCACCAATCGCATTGTCTCACCCATTGATACAACTACCTCTACACTAAGAGATACGTTTAAATACAGTGAAGATTTGCAACCAGCACCCACGAAAATCTATATGAACTTATTTTGAGCCACAAATTATTAATATACCGTTAGAAGTAGTAATATCAGAGATGACTATATATGGCGCCGGGCCTAACTTTGGCCGCAAATAGCAATTAACCCAGGGGTCCTACATCAAATCTGTGAAGCAGTAGCTCTATCCACACACCAAATTTCGTTTAAATCGCTTGAGCGGTTACATAGCTACACCTCGACAAAGTTTGACCAAAATTTTTGAAATTTGGCCATTTGCTACAGTCCCCATGCCCCACAAGGACTCGACCAAACAATTTATGCACCCTTATATAAAGCTTCTTAGGGCACATATTTCGATATCAAAATTATTCAAATCGGCTCAAGGGTTGCCGAGTTATGAGCAAAAATGACCCAAAATGGCTCATTTTAACCACCCTTTGACCCCCTGTGGTGGAACCTGGGAGTGTCGAGTCGGAATAAAACCTCCAAAAGGCACATCTAGAGTAATGTAGCTTTCATATGAGCCATTACACGTCCATATCGGTTTACGTTGAGATAACGAAGTCCTGTTTACAGAGAAACAAATAAACAAACAGACGCCCATCTTTTTCACCATAGTGCGGTCTAGTGACAATTCTTCGATCCTGCAGCTAGCGCTCCTCCGTCTCCGAATTCAATTTATTCAGAAAACACAATCGCAACCAGATCACTACACTTGAAATCGAAGCGGGTTGCGTCGCACAGGTTGCCATTTTAAAGAATTGAAATAGTTTAGAATTTGTGAAGGGTTTCTTTTGGGTTTCGCACACGAAGATTGATATGACGCCAGCTTGATGCCGGCTAACCAGCAAATGACCCATCTGGAAGCTCGTAATAACGCAATCATAGTGTTCTTCCATCACATTTGGCCAGCATAGCTACATACCGCAGATTTTTAACCGGGATACAGAGTCTGATTCATAAGCCGAATGCACTCCCCCACTGTGCTCAACATGAGCAGAACAGTGCCTTTTGCATGCTTCTGTGTTTGCTAGGCTTTACCGCTGAAGCAGTAGACGCTCAAGTGCTGGTAAACTAGTTCTCCGACTACGATTGCTCTACATTCGCAAGAAACATTTCAGAAGTGTGGAAGGTTGGTAGAAGGGTGCTGTGTTGCGTTGCGAGGCGCGAACATATCGTGCAGCCTGCAAACAGGATTTATAGAACCTGGAAAGCAGAAGACAGGCATGTAGCCAGGGGGTGCAAGAAAGTTTGTCCTTGAGAATATAGTTTAAAAATCTCAACCTCATATTCTTAAACTGCGGAGTGCGCATATCTTTGTAACAACAACTATAACTGGGAGAATTGAGCTGATTATGTTTAGTCTACTTATGTTTAATACAGATATTTTGCACTTTTGCAAAAGCTGTGTATATAAATTTCGAGTAATGTGACATTTAATAAGTCTAGACAATTTGGTATGCTTTGAAATTGGCTTGCTCCCTCTACCCCTAAATTTGGTTTGTTGCCCCTAAAATACAAGTCTTGCTATGTACCTGGCATTATGTATTCACTTCATCCATTTAATATACAAGTACTTCCTTACTGCTTGAGGTCCAGATACAAACGATTACAAAACCAATTTAAAAACATCACCTACACGACACAACCAAGTGGCTTACAATGTCATCTGAATACCCACTATTGCGTAAGGCTATAATAGTCAATGTGTTACTGAAGCAATTTTAAAGCGCTTAAACAGCCGCCAACAAAGCTGATGATCAACTGTTTTGCAAGTCCAATTCTTTTAATGATTCGCAAATTTATTACATATCGACTGCGTTGAAAACTGGTCTTGTCACAGGGTCACTACACCAACCGGATTGCCGGTGCACTGCCATGGCCAGGTGATAAAATGGTGACCCGTTTCCATCTCCACTCCGGACAAAATGTGCCTTCGAATAATCAAGATCAGCCTTATACGTTCTCTACAAAGCACTAACTTGTACCGCGACTGACAGCAAAAAGGATAGAGTATAGCTAGTCTACTCTTAGTTTCATACTATTCTAGATTGCAAAACACTGAGCTTTATTACCACATTTTAAAGTGCCAGAAATGCAATATTACACCAGCAGTACACGAAGAGTATCGCTAGGATCATAGCGAAGCAGATCACACAATGTTTCTAATTTTTCTGCAATGACCAAAAACACTTAAATTGTCTAATTTAGTAAATCACAAATTAAATAATTATAATGTACAGCACCATTTATTAGTATCTACCGCCTATTGCAAAGGACGAGCACTGCGAAAATGCCATGGTTTCATTTTTTTCAGCAAACCCGCAAATCTATAAATCCATCTTAGCACCTTGGTTTTCACTACAATTTGTAATACCAAATCCGAGTATTTTAATATCAACCTTAAACTTTTTACGCCATTGCGGTACGGCATACCAGCTGCATATTTAGAATAAAATCAGGACGCTTAGCAGCTACAATAACCCTAGGCCATCGTTAAGTTCCAACAAGCAAGGGACTAGTTTATTAAAAATATACGTTTATGTGCTATGCTAAAATCGTCATGGCGTACATTAATGTGTAAAATCACATGTGCACTCAAAATGTTTATGCTGAATATTTAGCAATATACTATTTTTAAGTATAACTATACTAAATAGTCCTTAAGCTTTGATAATATTACGTCGAAAATTATGCTTATTTTAGTATAACTATGCTTCTGGCCTGTCCACAGTGGGTGATGGGGATGACCCCACTTTCGAAATCCCCAACGTTCGTGAGATTTTATGCCATGTCCGTCGTTCCCCCATGCAACCGAAAGCCCCATGTTCAACTAAATGCAAAAATGTTTTCGTCTCTAAATTTATGTTTTCTGTATGCAAATTTTTTTAAAACATTAATTAACATTCTTTCAAATGCTAAATGAAAATATGGAAATATTTAGCACTTTTACGTAAATTTATGCCTCCGCTTTGAAATTTTCACCGAAATCCCGCTCAACTTATTGGAGGGCTGTAGACACGCCGGCCTTTTATACACATTATGCTAAAAAAGTCCTAAAATATTTAACATAAATTAAACTTAACCTTTAAAAATATTCTTAAAAAAGTTAAGCACAATGCTAAGTGTTAAGTAGAACTTTTAGCGTTACGTTTGTTACTTATGTAATTATGCTTAAATATTAGCATTAATAAAGCTTAATATTAAGTATCAAATTTTGCATTATGCATAGAGCATAGAATGCTGTTATTGCCATTGCATAATGACCAAGGTTGGGCCAAATTGGGTTTCCCCATGGGCATATGAGACTCAACATACACGAAAATTACAATATCTCCGTAACCGCTCAAACTATATGGATGATAGTGGACTCATTTCGTTGAGCAACCTGGCTTTCGTTTAGCTGCTAATGATGTACGGCTGTTGCCATACTATACGCGTCGCGGGATTGGGTCAAAATGGGTTTTGCATGGGCCCAAGGGACCCCAAATACACGAAAATGTCAACATCTCCTAATCACTGGAACAAGGAATAACCGGAAACGAAATTTGTCGGAACCGGAACCAGCAATCGGAACCGTCCTTTTAAACCGGATCCGGAACCTGGTCATCACCGGATCCGGAACCTGGTCATCGAAATTTATATATAGTAAAACACATGAAGGGAGATATGAAGGTACTGTGGATTTTTGGTCTCATTTTGCAGAGCAAAAAATCATCTATTCAGACGCACATTGCGAATCCCTAAATAAGCAATAAGCGGTTATATCTCAACTATTAAAGAAACGTAAGCCGTGTCCGTGTCTCAAATTACATATTCAACTCTCAGAATTCTCCTCCTTGACGGTGAGACAAGCTAATAGTTATGAAAAAGTTCACGTGTTTTTAAATGGTGTATCAACTATTGCAAAGACGCTCTTTTGAAGAAGCACATTCCGCATTTGATCACAAAAGAAACACAAGCTAAATCAATGGCGGTCATTCTCGACTGTCCACAGGTTGTCATCCCGTGGACCTATTGGTATTTTATTATCAGCTATCAATCTTGGCGTTCATTAGGTTGTAGTTTAGATGCAGCATGTTTATATCAACGGCCACTTTTTGCTTTGCCATTTGCCACACGTATTAGTGCTCGCAAAAGCCGAGTAATTAAAATGCTAAAAAATTGACAAATGTTCGAAGAGAGCACGACTATCGCTCGAGGTAGCTCAAGGATATGATGCACAGGCTTATCTACAAATATCCTTCCACATTTACTCACGATGATAGCTTTAGCCCTGTCACATTGGCACACTGTAGACATATTAATAATTTCGGCAACATAATCTAGTTCTTACGTAGCAAGCATTTCTTAGGACAAATTTTGGAGCCGGTCTGGCTCTAAAAACACGAGCCCAAACCCAAAATAACTTTTTCAAAATCGCGTCCCCAGTTCTAGGACGTAACCAGGCGACATGTTGGCGGCATAGCTTTAGAACGCTAAATGACAACCTATTTACCGTAACATAGTGCCAGGGTAAAGCAAAAACCCATTTACGGGTAGCCAAGATGTTTGTGCGAATAAACCTGGAAAATTTTTACGACTGCCATTTTTACACAGCCAATAATAATTATCAAAACATCTGTTTGTTCACAAATGCCTCTGTTGTTATGACAAATAATATGTCTTTAATTAACTCACTAAACGTGAGATCGAAATCAAATAGCAACAGCCGCTGTTTCATACCTCGCCCATTACTCAGTGTTGTGTTGCAAATTTTACAGCTACAACGTTTTGTCAATTATTTTTGGGCTTTCAACAACAATATTAGTTATAGGCCAAGAATTAGAGTAATCTACAATTTAATCATGTGTCTTTTCTAATTCTGAGATGCCACTTGGTGCTAGTGTTGGGCAACGGCCGTGAAAACCGTCCTCCTGTCGTTAACCGGTCGCAGTTCTATGCAGTCGGCCGGCCATTTAATATCAGCGACAATGGCCAGCTATTTTGGGACGCCAACCGGACGGTGATGTATTACCAATTTTTTTGTGCACTGCAGCTAGACCATTGCCTTCTCCATTAACGGTTTAGCTCAATCTACGTGGAAGTCTGGCTACGACACTGATAATGAAAATGTTAAATGGCCGTTTGACGTGTAAACAGTGTAAATATATTAAGTTAGGCATAGCTAGCAACTTGTCAACGCTAGATTTTTTCAAATCTGTACAATATAACTGGCTTTCCCAAACTGCCTCAGAAGTACCCGGCGGAATCGAACTTCCCCTTCCTCAGATCGATCTGAGGGGCACCTGAGGGGGCTAAATTGGGTCATCCCCAGGTGGATCTGGCGAACCCACCAGCAGAACCTGGAGAGACTGAAAAACGCTGAAATAGCTTAAATGGGCGATTCACAGTAAACAAACAATAATAATGCACATTATATAGTGAAACCCTATATAATAACGGCAGTTATACTGCTTTAGTGCCACAGGGAAAAATTTAGGGATTTTTTGAGTTCTATAAGGAAAAGTTGGCATATTATTGGCTTCGCAGAGAAGAATTAATGTATTTTTAGGGCTAAAATTTGGAGATTTTTTAGTTCTACAAGGAAATATTGGCATCTTTTTTGTTTGGCAAAGAAAAATTCGAATATTTTTAGTCGTGCAGAAAAATATCTGGAAGACCTGGGGCTGAAATGGCGAGAAGCCAAAAAATACCTGGGCTGGGGGATGAACTTGGGAGGCCGAAATACCAGGGGACCCACGTGCCCTCCGTGGTAAAGCCAGCATAATATACATATTTTGAACGGCTGCAATAACGCGTTACATGTGCCTGCACAGAGCTTCTCCCGCTCCAAGTTATGACAATATTTTCAATGGTTATGTAGATACGGCCGTTTTCGTATAATTCGGGTCTCATGGGCCTTTTCAATAATCCCTTTGCCACATAATCCTGGATTTAAGGGCAATTTTGTCCAAAGGCTTTATACAGCCTTAATTGCTCAACAAAACAAAAATGGAACGACTGGAACATCGGCCCTCCTGAAGCAGGCGTTGAAGTCAGGGAAGGACCGCTATCTTTTCAGGTATAGCTTCCATAGTCTCTGGACCACCAATCATCTCTCACCCCCAAAAGAGGTATCTTCGATACCAGGGTCGCCCCTTTTCAGCGATAGCCTTCTGTCCTGATAATGGTAAATTATTGTTCTTTTCGGTATGAGACTTTTTTGGTAAATTTTTTCCCAAAAGCTTCGCTTAATATCGTCTACCCGCCTTCCCCACATCGGTCAGTTTTTTCCGCTCATTACTACGGAAAAGGTTTCAGGGCTCTATCTCCTTAGAGATGTTCAGGAGGGAGCCCTAAATTCAGGGGTCGAAAATTTTTAAAAAATATGGATATTGATTTTTTAGAGTTTGACCATAACTTCGATTGGAAAGACCGATTTGACTCAAATTTGGATATGTTATAGGTTACATGCCTATCTAACAGCCCATGGGATATCTCAATAGGTTACCCTGTTAACAAGATATGGAGTCAGACATTGGGAATGCAAGCGGAAAATGGATATTTTGAAATTTGATTAGATATATTTGATACATTGGAGCGTAATGTTTAGTGGAGGAACAGCTTAGGCTTAGTCTCAGGCTTAGGCTTAGTCTCACGCTTAGTCTGAGCCTAAGAATTAGATTTAGTATTTTGTTAGATATTACATTTGAAATATGGCTACCCGCGGTAAACCAAAAAATAATAAATATAATATTGTTGCAGCAGATAATGTTATCGGGCAACATGGAATTGGAGAGTTAATGATGAAACTTAAATTATTCATCACTGTGCGGTTTAACTGATTGGTACCATTAAACTTGCCTCTTCGAGCTACGTTGAATGGTGCGTTACAAGTTGAAATTCGGAAGGAATTTTTTTCGATTTTTTAACGTGTCTTCATGCCGAGTCAAAAAAAATCGAAAAAAATTTCATATGAAAATGGTCATAATGAGCCATTGAACTCAGCTCATCTAGCTGAGTCCAAATATACCAAAAAATTTTGCTGTAAGACGATTCCATGTTATCGCGAACACATGTATGTTTTGTTGGACCACAGTTTTATCCGATCAGACAGCCTTTTGACCCAGTTTTACAAAAAGGAGTAGGAATCTGTTTTCGACCAATTAAAGGGCACACGTAGAGATCGAAACTTTCGTTTGAGCTATCGCGCGAGACGATCGAACCCTGCAAATTTGAGTTATGGATGCCACAAGAAAAATCTATATTCACAAACGGATAGTCCCAAATTACACCATAGAAAACGCAAGAATTCCTAGTTAACCGTCAAAATTCATTTCCAGTTGGGATAGAGATTTCTGGAGATTAAAGCAAATCCACAAGTCACAATTAGAATTAATTTCCCCCAAAAAATTCTTACGTGCAAACATCTTTCGCTTACAAACTAAGATCGTTTGTGCTACACTTCGACTTGGAAAAGCGTCTAGGGCCATTCATATGAAGTGGCCATCAGTGTGACATGATGTTGCTACTTCGCACAGTACTTAGTGAATACGTTGTTATAGGCGTTTTCGTTTAATTTTTCCAACTGTGATTAAGCTGTTGCTAGCGCATCTAACCGGGTTGACAAACCGTGTTCTATCTCCCCGAGCAAACTTGATCTCGCCGCACAAATGGTAAAAGTGGCTCAGACAAACATTCCAAGAGTTTTGCAAGATTTCTGGCACACTTCTAGCATTTGAAATGTTCCACCATAGATTTGTGTTTCAAAAGCCTTCATTACGATTCCCATTGGCCTTCTGCTTAAAATACATTTTTGCTACCTTCCACCACAAGCACTTTCGTTCATGAAGCTATGCGAAAGCTCGCAGCATTCCCATATGCTTCGAAAAATAAAATAAACAACGCCTATGCTGACAAACCTTGACAATAAACGAGCTATCGTCGTTTTCTTCGATAAATTTGGCAGTTCGCTGTTTAAAAATCGTTAAAAACAAAATCCCTCGAATTTGAAGAAATTGACACAAATTCGACTTCATTGAAGCAACAAAATTTTGGATAGCAGTTTTCCGGAAACGTAAATAAACATTATGATCCGGTTTCCAATAATGATTTGTTGAAATTCAGACAATAGGTTTCACTATAATGGGCTCCGTTAACTTTGAGGACGTGCCTTTTAAACGAGCTTTAAATTAAAATGAGGTATATATCATTTTATTTGACGGGAGTGTTTATGGGTGAGTGGTAAAGCCGGGCAGCACACTGCTCCAAGCAACCGATATAACAACCATGCAGCTGAACTGAACATGCCCATTCTATACAGACCAGGTAAAATTATGCCCGTCAAATTTGTCAGTCATAGTATTATTATCTTTAACAGATCCATGATGTATCACATGATGCCCATACTGTGACTAACACCATATGACCCAAAGTTGTGACCGTAGCTGTACGGTGTTAAAAATCAAGCTACATAAAACGATGTAGCTGCATTTACACGCTCAGATTTTCTCAAAATATGGAGCTCAAATTCTGAACAGAATCTCTGCTGAAAATATTTTTCTTATTATTTACCAGTCAAATAAAATGATCTCTCGAACAACGCTCGAGACTCTTTTAACTCTGCAATTAACTATCAACAAAAATGTGTTTGATAGCTACGTTGCTGCATAAATGATTTCTAAAATGCAAGCATGCGGAATCTGAGCTCACGATCAGTTTTTGTATATCTGATTGAATGTTCCAATAAAACGTGAAAATTTTTAAACAAAAATTGATAAACAGCATAAACCGAGCGCCCAGACTTTGAAGCAGCGCGACTTCGCACGTTTTCGGCTAGGAATATTGCCAAATTTGGAACAGATTTCACGCTACAAGCACTGAGTTGAAAATTTCACCGTATAAACGAACTTTAACGTACGTTTTAATATCGCTCTTGGTTTTCCGTGGTTATTTTCCAGTTTACCAATACACCACGGTAAAAATATCGGGGTGCTTCACCCAAAAGGTGTGATAACTTACATACCTCTGATGGACACATTTTTAAGTAACAACTCTATGGGCACACGTATAAATTGCTTTGCCTGCACCGTCGGGTTTTGATCAGTCTGGTGTAAAATGGAACCATACGCACGATGCTATCACAAAAACATCAGCCCATACTCTTTAACGGGAATCGAATTGAACCCAGCCAAATGCTGATATTTCAAAAGCATTCATCTGCTGCGGACACCATTTTGCCAAGCCGTACAACACTGTAGCGGAGCAATTATGTACCTCACGCTGGCGAAAATTACCGCTAGCGTAAATCCAACGGTGATAATCAATTCATTTTATTGTACAGCATTTTTAACGCGTATCGTCTCCGTAATATTCAAACAATGCGCCACCAGTTAGCTCTATGCCTATGTATCGTGATGGCGCTACGGGTTGGTTTCAGCGAGGCACTGGGACGTCGGCAGAGCTACAAGGTCCGCGGTCAGGTCATTTGCCCGTCGGATCCACAAAAAGCCAAAAACGTCAAAGTCAAATTAGTCGATGAAGATGATGGTTAGTTTTGTGTTTTTGTCGAATGTGTCACAAAAACATATAGTGTATTTTGATCCATGATTGCTAGTGATGTGGCGGGGTGAATTCATTACTGTTTCTTCAGATATTTTTGCGATATCTAGCATCACAAGATAACTACAATACAGAGTGTCTTGCTTTTACGACTTTTAATCTTAGTTTGTGCGGTTTCCGGTAGCGGAAAAATACTCGGCAAATTTTACAGTAAAGGCCAAAATACATAGTCACTTTAGTGCTAATGTAGGAAATAAACAATGTCCATTTGTTGGTTTTCCTTTGTCCACCCCCTTCACCCAATGTCGCTCAACGAATTTAATGACTAGATAGCTCCTGGCTTCTTCTATGGGCACCGGTGCTTATGAGAAAACGGAAAAAGCGTATATTCTTATAAAGCCTCTGGAAGATATGTGAAGTGTCAATAAATTTAGCTGTCACCAGCAGTTCGAGTTGATGAAATTTGACAAAACATAATGGAATTCCTTTTGCCCTAAAGGTTATTAGATCTGCTTTAAATGTTGAAGATATTGATGAACAAGGACTCCGCGACCGTATAGGCTATTTCTTCCAACAAAACGCCAATGCGTACATCTTGTGTAGCTCTTTAGAAACATGCGCAGTACTGATATTTTTATATTTATAAACCTCTATATGCATTTTGGAGACAAGAATCTTGATTTTAACGGACACGATTTTATTCTGGCTACTCCAAAATAGGAATTGGGGCTGGTATTTTTCGGTAACCCCCGGAATCTTGCCACCACCCCACGTAAAAATACCCCCAGTTGACATAAAACGTGACAAAATTTTGTACGAAAATCAATTTCTAAAATTATATATTTGATTAATTTCAGCAAAACATTGTCCTGAACAGTTGATTTTAACATCAATCAGGCCGTTTTTACGACGTTTCTAAAGCCATTTATTAACAGGTTTGGCAGTTTTCGCTGAAAAATATAAAATTTTGAAAATTTTTAGATTTCGATCACCCCCACTTCACGCTCCCTGGCAAGATTTTTAGCGAACGATGAAGCCAATTTATCTCCATCCGATTAGAAAGAATATTATCTTTTGAGATAGTATCTATGTTCCCGAGTGTAGCTTAGTCAGCTATATCCAAATTATAGTAGCAACAGTGGCATATGAATTATGTGGTTTTTGGGCTAACAAATTAGGTTCGCCATCATGGAATATCGATGAGTTAGCAGAGCTTTTCATTCTAGGAGAATAACTACTAAGCTGAATGTAATCATACGCTAATGTTTAACGACTATTCTGGACAATGTATCGGCGAAACTGCAAATAATGCGCTTACGGTCATTTTTTCATTTTCAGGTCCGGATCCCGACGACAAAATGGCTGAAGTTCGAACTGGCGGAGACGGACGATTTACACTCGAAGGAACCGAAAGCGAATTTACGAGTATCGATCCACGCCTCAAGATCTATCACGATTGCATGGACGGTCTGAAGCCATGCCAGGTACCAATTATTGTTTTGGGAGCCAGGTATCATCAAATTCAAAATGGAACAAAATTTAGGATTTCAATACTTAATTCGCCATAATAGGGTATGTAATTTTTGCTCAATGCAAACCAAATTCGAACACTCGAGCACAATTATAGTTTGTCTAAAAATGATATTACACTTCCCTGTTCATACTTTGCACAAAATATATAGTCCTATAGTTGTACCTTTTACGAGTTTTAGCATTGTATGCATGATGCTGACGGTTTCATTATGCTTTCGCTAATATCCATATTTTAATGACCTCAATACAGTTGGTTGTTTTTTATTACAAAGCTATTGGGTTTTCATGGTCATTTTCTTTTCACTTTTTATTTTTAACTAGTCCATTTACTCAGGTAGCTGCTAGGCTTCCGCCAACCAAGCCGTTTCTCCATTTTCGAATGGCGCGTCATCGGGCTGCATACAATGCTTCTGTTGCCCAGTGGCGAAGCCACGAAAATTTCAACCACAAATCAAAGCCATAAACATGGATACGAGTTTAATACACCAAAACTTTAATCGCCCACAAAATTGACAAAAATCAAGCGCGAGTAAACCTAGGGTGATCTCAACCATACTTTTCATAATAACCGATATCAAATAGTAAACCATTGTTAATACGGTAAAATGCCAAATTTCGATCGGTTTCCCGCTAAGCTAAATTGGAAAATCAAGTCTAAGTGCCAGAAATAGTACCTTCCGTTGGAAGAGAATTTTGCCGATTTTCAAATTATTGCAGAAATTTGGTTCGCTAACCACTACTAACTTTACATTTGCATTATTGGGTACTCACACAAAATTAATTTTAATGCGAATTTAACGAAAAAAAGTGACGCCAAAATCAAATCAATCTTGCAGTTAGGCTCTTGGTTTTCGCGATCTAAACAAACTTAATTCGATAATTCGAAAAAAATTTCGTTCTCAAAAAATTCGGCAATGTTCCTTGAATTTTCGCAAACGCAAAATGACTTGCTTTCAATCGCAAAGCGGTTTATTCGTGAATAGTTATATATGCGCCGAATTTAAATTAACCAAACAGTGTTCAATAGCAATTTTCGAGCTAATTAGCAAAATTGTATCATTAGCGGGTCACTTTAACTGTACTCGCGCATTAACTCTGTATTGATGTCATCCTCGCTCTATTAATTCCGGCAAAGTTCTACTGTTTTATGCATCAAAGTTCACATTTCGTCTGAACTAAATATTTATAGCATCATTTTCGAAATCGAGCAAAGCTAAAAAGTCCACTCCAATTTCAAATGTGCAAAAATTCTTTTCTGAGTCATGCACATTTAAACATTTTAAATGTCATAGAACAGTTCGTTAAACAGGACTTGGGTTAGAAGAACCCATGCACTCTAATTTAGATCATTCTGAGGCACCTGGGGTCTAGCTCGATTTGAGCCAGGAATGAGGAGGCTCATTCTGAATCAATTTGGCTCAATGATTTTGCAGAGCACTTGTTCGTGTCGCCGAATCTCACACCGAAGCAGATTGAACGCTAATATCTGATTTTGACCATATTGGCACCCAACACGTTTCGAGTCATAAGAATGATCTCAGATGCGTCGCAGCATATAAATGAACACAGAAACAGCACATCGCGTGTTTCAAATTTGCTGTACTTTACAACAAACTATGAACCAATTTCTTATTGAGCGAACAACGAAATTTAAAATCGGCTTTTGAAAATCCAAATAAGAAGCAGTCAACTGAATAATTTGGTTCAAATTTTACTTATTTAGAAATTAACTACAATACGTCGTATAGTGTTAAATTGAAGCAGCACAACAACTAGATTTCATTTTAATAGTTTGAGTAAAACTGTATTTAGAAGTTATACAAAATTCGGTGAATTCTAATACAATATTGGATTTTGTTATTGGCCCTATTAGATTGATTCTAAGGCGAACAATGCCAAAACTCTTTATGCAAAACAATAAATAAAGAGGACGTCAAAAACACATGAGCGCATTACAGGGTCTTTTATTCGGCCATCATCGAATGACATAGAGAAAAGCTACCATTTTATCTGTCGGGTGGCGTTAACGGCACAACTAATTTCTTGCAGCTGTTCCTTTCAAGAACTGAAAATAGTGCGCCGCTTTTGCTGCGCTACGCTCGAAGTACCAAGCCTAAACCTTGATAGTTTTCTTTAGCGTCGGCTCAAGATCTATTTGCCTGACAAATACATCAACAGCAATCAATATCTCGACGCCGGAGTCATAAATTTGGAGCTCAAATTTCCCGAAGAAGAGCGCGACTGCGTGCACTGATCAGTTCAAACGTCTTATCAGTAGTTACTAATGGATTTGGTGATCAACGGCGTGTTATACGCTATAACCTGCTGTTGAAATATGTAGATTTTAAATAACAAAATATCGTATTAACGCTTTGGAGACAATATTATTTTTGTTACCGTAGTATAAGATGAAAAATCGGGACCATCCATTGAAACTGACAATGCGTACTACCAATATCATAAACCAACGGATAGGGCACTAACAATAATTCAGACATAATCGAAAGTTTCTTCACATTACGCGTAATTCTGTGATCTCAAAATGACGAGGTGCCTCGAAAACGGTTTCCTTTCGAGCACATAATGTACTGACAACGTTGTGGCAAAATACATGTTCTAATGTTGAAATGCGAAAAAAACAACGGGTCACTGACAACTACATCCAGTACGTGGAATTTGACTTGGCAAGAAAAATTTTTGTGAGAATAAATTGATTTGTAGTTTTGATCAAAATTTGAGTAATCCTGTATTCAGCCAACTTAGCAAAAATACTTTGCCACACATAAGGGCAGCAGCATCGAAGGAAAACCATGCTCAGTCCCGTACGACCCGGAATAGATAAATAAGCCGAACGAACAGCACGCGTTAGTTGACCATTGTGATATTGCTAAGTAATGAAACAGATTTTAATAAATTGACCAATAATTAGTTGTTCATTTGAATAATTTATAAATAAACTTATGTGCTCTGCAACCGCAGCCGCTTAATCGCAAAGACGTTTTGAAATGAGATCGTTCACAAAATAAGACGATAAGAGAAGCCAATACCGGCGGTACATCAGTTATGCTCACTCATATGTGTCAGCGAGTAAATTTTTTTTACAAAACCCCGCAGGTATCAGCTCATATAAGGCATTCCCTCGCTGCCTGGCACGTATCCTAGGCTCCAGAATTTTTTCGTGACCGCTTGGTCCGCAAATATTGTGTATCTATATGGGTGGCTTTACTATTTCGTCAAAATGGAAGCTCGTGGACAAATTGTGCAGCTAAACTGACATATCCTACTGGTGTTTTTGTGCAAGCGCCGAATCAAAAATTAATACATTCTATCTTAAAACTTGCCCTACGAGGGATTGAACTTACCACTTAGGGTGAAAAGCTACAACTGTGACGCCAAATGTAGACTATGCAATTAGATTATTCTTTATTTTTTGTGTTAACTCTGCGTCCAAGTAAAGCAGTGTAACCCCAGCGGTCAAACTAATGATTACACAATTAAAAATTATTATATTAAAAATTTATAAATTAAAAGGACTACACAATAATATACACACAGACAAAAAAATTCGAAATCTAACTACTTTGCAGCCAAACTAATTTAATTTTCGTTATCAGATCCCCAAATGTAGATACACCACTTTTAAATAAGCTCCAAGAGGTGTGATTTTGCTTAACCACCACCGACAAAAACCACTGTAATTTAAACAGCCTTACTACTGGAAACTAGCCATTTCGATTTGCACGCTAAAGGCACCCGACATTAGGCAATAGAATCCGCCATTTTGGACATTACCAACTACAGTTATGAATGCTGCGGTCAGCTACCTAAGGGTACACGCTACCAGCGATGGCAGACTTGAAGCCGTACCCAGAAATGCCCATGCGTACTCGCACTCACGCAACGCACATGTCTGTGCTGAACGCCGGTTATTTTGGTTTGTTACGGGCGAAAGCCCTAATTAAAAAACGCAAATATTTTTAAAAACACAGGCGTTATCCCAAAAAATTCACTGAAACGTTTGCAAAAACGTGCAGGTCACGACTTCGCTCCGTTCGGTGTGCATTTTCATTTATGAAAAGCTAAGCAAATTTGGAACAGTAAACAAATTTTCTAGACAGAATTTGGGGGGCTTTAACTTCTCTAGACCCATCACGAATCTTTACACCGCCCTCGAGAATGCACTCATTTAAACGCAGTAATTTTTGTTCCAAACCACGTTTTAGTTTTTGTCAAAAAAATATCGAAGAGCCAAAATTTGTTAACATAATAATACGCCCTGGATTGGACAGTAATATTTGAATTACTGCGGTGGTGGATGGACTGCCCTCTGTTTTTTCTCACATCTTTTCGAGTAAGGACACATCGCTGGTTGTGAGAGCACACGCTTCGGTTTATGCCAACAGCTCATAATTTTGGCGGCTTAACCCCTTTCAGCGAAGCAATCATGGTCCCCGCAAGCTTGAACTCCTTATAGTACGGGAGTCGTTATGCAAAAAATGACTGGTCTTCTGGCGAAAAGGTGATCGATTACACATTTGAGCGATAAACATAATAGTGATGAAGGATAATGGCATTATTTTAAGTTTTATTGCCAACTGACGGTGAGTCCGCATAAATAGTGATACAAATTAAATGCACATAAATCGGCCCTATCCATCGAAGAACATGATCGGTCCGTACCCATCCAGAGATAAACGACCGAACCATTTCTATCCACATTCATTTGCCTATATTATAACAATACATTGTCGGTTTTTTTAATTCTTTAACTTTTCCTCTCACCGGAATAGGAAAATTTTATTAACTTTAGCTGTAAGCTGGCTCGGAAAAATGTAGGCACACGACTCAGAATTACAGCACAACTGCGTTAGGCGCCAGTCACTACAATAGGCTTTTAGATTAGGCTCTTGTGGCACAGCAAGGTCCCTAAGGTTTTTCATTTTCACAGTTTCTTGTTACCTAGTAACTCTATCGAGATTGCAGAGCATACAAAACTAACACCTGCAATAAGTTTTCCATGTCCGAAAAACATGAGTACAAGCTATCACCCTCCCAGGACGTCACAACAAAATTAAGAATTTTGGGACGACGAGCCATGGGGGTCGCCATGCCCCCTTACCCATGGAACTATAATAGGTCGCAGATAAAAACTAACACCGGCAATGAGTTTTCCATGCCTGAAAACACCTGTGTGAAACTTTTCAGCCGCCCACGATGTCAGATCAAATTTTCGAATTTTGGCTCGAGGAACTACGAGGGTGCCATATGTACCTCAAAGCCTGTAACTCTAGATCCGTTGCCTAAATCGACAAACAAAAAAGAGGCTTACGCATTTATAATTTTAATATGAAATAAAACCAACCAGAGAAAAATTTCGAAAGTTAAGATAAAAATAACCTTCCTTCCGTGAAGGGTATTAAAATGGGGTAAAAACCTCATTTTGATCTCTAATCCCGAGCCATAGGGGCGCCATACCCCTGTACCCTATGGGACCATGGGTCACAGAGCAAAATCAACACCAGAATGAGTTTCTCATGCCCGAAATCCCTCCAAGTGCAACTTTTCACCGGCCCAGGACGTCAGAACAAATTTTCGAATTTTGGGTCGAGGAATCATGGGGGCGCCATACCCCCGTACCTCAAACCCCATTAGTCCAGAGCCGGACCCTTAATCAAAAAACAAAAAAGAGGCATCGGCATTTATCATTGTACTATGAAATAAAACCAATAAGAGGATACTAAAATGGGGTAAAAACCCTCATTTTGACCTCTTACCCCGGAACCTCACCTCAAATAAAACATGAATCGAATGAGCCCAACATCATGAAAGTCAGTTAAGTCGTTCCCGCGTTATGGCCGATCACACACCCAGAGACAGACGGAATTTAAAAGATTTCACCCCTGCAACACACAATCTTCACTACATTACACATAGCTTTGAATATTTGCCACGTATGTACCTAATCGCCGATTTTACGTTCTTGTGCATAGCCTATGTAGGTATTGCTCAGTGCAACGCTGTAACCAAAATTGATCAGTCATAGGCTGCGTAAAACAAAATGAGTATGAGCTGCGGATCGAAAATATCAATTTGTAAAAGCGTTCCGGCGTCACTTTCCTCGTTCGCTGGAAACTAACTAAGAATAACGAATGCAAAAAATGGAAGTTATAAAGCAAAATAATAATTGTACGATGAAGGAAATATATACACAGCAAAATTAAAGCATATGGGTCATTTCACGAAACCATGTCATTTTGGTCGAGGCTGCTACATCGACACTTTTTGGCCCATACCACCAGTCTTTTGGATGGAAATTTAATGTCGCTCTGAGGTGTAGTAATAGGCGTTCCGACGGTCACAATGAGGTATGGTGGACCTCTGTGCACCTAACATAGCACGAGCCAGAGGCCCACAACCCCGATTGGCCAAATGAAGCCAAAGACACATGTACCACTATAAACGTACGCCGTATCGCTAGATACTGATACATGTGTGTTTTTCATTTCCTTGTAATCCTTTGATATTTGCTAATTTTTTCGCAAATCTTGAGAGTAAGCATCGACACTGAAGCTTAAGTCAAGCTTCCGAAAATTTTTTTGGTGACATGTAGCCCCCCGACCTAGGTCAAATCTGGCAGCTTTGATACGCTGGTAAATAACGTCAAAGTGCACAGCGCCAAAAATGCTATATAACGATAATCGTAATCAGTACAGGTTTTATTGAAAAAAAGAATGTTAGCGCATGTCCATGCGTTGTTTGATTATGAGGTCGAAAGTCATAAAGTGCGAAAAATGGGGTATCCAAAATGTAGCCCCACGACCCTACGAAAATTAAGGTTAAAAATCCAACTCTAACATACAGTCTTACAATAGGCCGAATGGAAACATGGTAACGCCCCACTAGAATCGACCCACGTATTAAAAAAATTTTAATGAAAATGTACCCTTCACCCGCCGCATGTATAGTAAACGAAACCGATGGTCGCAAGAACCATATTAGTATATAAGTTTATCATCATTGCACCATGATATTGGGCCATGCGATTAACTGTGCAGTTAGTTAACCCTTCTGCCTGCCCGCACATCTATTGCGCGCATTGTCCTTGGTATCATCATTCATCACCTAAATGTATGCTAATCATAGATCAACTGCGTTTGTTTTACACCAGCAGCGTGTTAAACCAAATCTAGAATCTTTAGAAGTAGCTAAAATTTCACCCGTTGTATGTTGTAGGAAGGTGTAGCCCCCCGACCTGAAGTGTAGCCCCCAACTTGAGGTGTAGCCCCAACCTGAGGTGTAGCCCCCCTTCCGACCTCAGGTGTAGCCCCTCGACTTAACCTTTCGGGGTACCAATTTTTACAAGGCCTAAGGATCTGCCTGAAATTTTTCGTCGGACATCCCCACTCATGGTTGGTTTGTGTCCATAAAATGGTATCTGTAGGTACAGTCTCCGTTGCGCTACAAATACTTCTGCGACATGCTTGTTCCAAACTCGTCGATTTTTAACCCCAAAAGAGCCCTAGCGGCACCAATTTTAGGTCGCAAGTCCTCCAAATGGCTTGACGGCGACCATTTTGGTCCGACTTGCATACAAACAGACCACGTTCACTGGTTCACGTCTCACTGGGTCCACCTACAGAATGACTTATTTCGGATTAAAATTTGACCCCATGGGGACCTTTTGCGACCCCTGTATCATGTTTCAGGAAGCTCTTTTTGCATAAAGACATCGATATTCGAAAAATTCAGGTTTTTTACGTCGGAAGGGATCTAGACACTGTACATTCGAAAACGTTTCATTTTGGCTTCAAAACGGGTGTTTCAAAAGTACATGGTTTTGTGACATGACCTATATGAAAATACAGAAATACACATAAAAATTAGCAAAATTTCTACAAAAAATTTTAAAATTGGGAGATTTACATTGTTACTGCTGTGTTTACCCTAATAATAACAGTAACTCATATAATGTTTTTTGAATATTTGGCCAATTATGGTGTTAATATAAACATAAATTATTTTAAATGATCCACTAATACGATAAAAGACAGGGGCTGGTAGTATTTTAATTTTCATATCGCGTTTCGAAAATCATGTTTTAATTCCAAATTGCGTGTCATTCAAATAAGCTGATGATATGTTTATTAAACCTGGCCTAACAGTCTAAATATTTAAATTTATTTATAATTTATAAAATATATGTTACTTCAGAATAGGATTTTACAAAAACGTATTGTCCATGTTTGTATGAAGCCGTGCTTCACCATAGGAACAAAAATTTTACTTATAAAAATTATACCAGGCACAGCGCGAAATTTTGTGTGACGGTACTGGCCAGGTGCACCCGGTTCGTACCAGGCGGGAATGATAATACCACAAATTCCTGGACGCTAACATCCCATTTAGGAGAAAAAGGCAATAAATAATTCTGCTGTGTTAATTCCGAAATTTCATTTCATTTATGAAATATCCAATATTGTTTTGAAATGATTTAGCCCAAGGTTAACGAAGACAATGAACTGCGAAAACGGTACACTGCATACAAACACGACTGTGTAATAGTTAAATTAAACATTGTTAAAATATATGACACATCGCAATATGCTTCTTAAACAGTGGAAACCCAACGGTCTCCGCGAAGTTCTAGTGATAACTCAAATTTTCGAACTGCATATGTAATTTATTATACTTAATAATAGTAATAGTAATACCATTTCGAAACGGCTCCCATTTTGACCAAAAATATAAGAATAGAACTAAGAACTTTTAAGAAACAAAATTATTCCAGACCTTTTCAGAACAAAATTATTTCCCTATTTACAGTTATCATTATGTATCTCCACACAGCTCGAACTAATTTAAATCAACTTTTCACAACGCATGACAATACAGTACTAGCCAGTAATTACGGTTACTCGTTCAACGTTCGGTCAAAGCTCGATGGAGAAATTCTATGTTAAGATTGTTCGAATTGAGACCTATTCGAAACTTTTTGTTCGATGTTTGCTCGTTTAGAATGTTACAGACGTTTCTGGAGTATACTTATGTATTATAATAAATTGAGGGGATAGCTTCTCACACAATCAGTCAAAAAGACAAAGCCAGATTTCTATGTCAAAGTATAACTAAATTTTCTGCTAAAATTTATACCTGGAATAACTTTATGTAACATACGTAACGCCTTTTCAAATTAATCACAGAGTCAAGACATACTTTTAAACCCACAATCGTCCGCCATTTTGAATATTTGAAGAGTGGGCTAAACAGGGGCGAACTTACTGCGAGACCTGTGATCCGGGATGTGGGGGTTGCAAACCCCCTCTCGGCAGACGATGTTTATTTTTAGATGTACCTATAAAAATTTGTGCCAGTGAAGGTGCTCGGGGTGGACGGGTTGTCAGTGGCGTAAATTTATGAAATTTTTAGTAACTCAAATTTTTTTTCCCAACTTTTACCAATTTTTGACTAATTTTTCCCAATTCCACCTATTTTTTACCAATGTTACCCCAAATATCTCCACTTTTCGCCCATTTTTGCCAACTTTGGCTAAAATTTTCGTGGTGGGAGCCTAAGCCCTAGTGTCACCGGACCGACAAGGTATATGTTAGAGTTGTAAACCTGCCGGATCGCAACCCTTTCCTTTTCAAAATCCTAGATCCGCCATTGTGCGAGGCGTCACTATAAAGATCCCATTCTGTAGTTTTCGGGGAAGACAAGAAGTTTTTATCCGTCATTCTCCATAATATGAGGGGTTATAATAATAAGGGTTGAATAATGTTCAAAACATGCTTTGCCCTCGGGAAATATTGGACCAGCCGCAGAAGCTATGGTCATACATGCACGAGGTCCGAAGTTACATTGGGGCAGATGGTGGGTGCTTCGAAAGGGAGAGAGAGGGAGTAGTGGTGATGGAAAGGTGGTCAGGGGATCAAAATTACGGAAAATCAAATACGGAATTTTCTGGAGATCAAAATTTTTCTTCATTTTTACCAATTTTTCCCAGTGGTTATCAATTCTCCCCACTCCATCTTTGCTTATTATCCTCCAGTTTTGAACATTTTTTCAAAAATTTTCCACGCGACTTCCGCGTGTGTGGGGTTGGATTCTCCATTCGCTGAAAAATTTTGCCAAGGGGTATGAACTGCCCCCTGGTTCCGAACCGAGGGTCGCCCGACTTTGCCAGGAGGCATTTTTCCAAGAGGAAAACGATTAAAAATCGTGTCGGAAACACTGCCAAAACGCATTTTCATGGAAAGAAACCCGATTTTAAAGAAAATTTTGAGAAAATTTCCGAAATTTTTGTTTTCAAGACGGAATTTTGGCAAAAATTTTAATCTAATTTTATCTATATTGGGGGTGTTTTTACCGAATGAAAACAAAACGATTGAAAAGAGGTGATGAACCGGGGAACCCGAAATTTTTTCCATGGGATCGAACCGGGGGGCACTTGAATATGCCGGGGCCCCACCCACCCCAATCTGGAGAGCCCAATGGGGGGATTAGACTACCTCCCAGGACGGGAGGATCGGCTAGGTCCCGAGGTTCGAGCCTCAGGGTGATAATCCCTCTGCCCTATGAGCACGTATGGTTGGGGTATTTCTTGAAGGATGCTTCCACCGTTTTATTAGCGATGTTGTAAAATTAGTAAACTCCCAGGTACAAAGAAGATGGCTTAGCCCACATGCAATATCGACAATAATGATCAGTCTCAACGCAAGGATTGTGATTTAATCAGTAAAATTCTGGAGCGTCGGGATATGTATGTATCATAAGTTGTTTCTTTAACAGTCTTTAACAGCTGAGGTAACGTCGATGTTTCATAGCTCGTTGAATTGCATTATTGCATGGCTTAATCTATTTAGTGTTCGCGGAACAACAAATTGCAAACATCTTTAGCCATATTGCGAAATTCAAATTGGAGGTCACCGTGCGCGGACTTAATGTTCCCACTGGTTCATATAGGATGACCCCTACAAAACTAATGTTCCCCACAGCCATAAATGTATGAAAAATTGATTTTAACTTCAATCGGATATGTCATCTCAGTGTTTATGAGCCGACGGTCTATTGCAGATAATGAAAAACACCGAATTTTGTTTGAAGCCACCTCCGTTTAATCGGGAGAGTCTTCACTATTTGTCCCGCTGGTAAAATTCAGCGCTCGCTGTTTATCGATTCACAACACCCTGGAAACACGTTGAGGGGGAAAATGTGCCACACGGATGCAAATAATTGGCTTCACCCCAGTCTCACTTTTACCAGGCAACTTTGTCATATAATGCGAGAACAACTTACTGTACGATGTGTGCAGCAAGATGGTACAGAATTGGTGCTGGAATCACGGATTCCATACGAATATATCTTCACCTCGAATTAAATCGACTGAATTCAAAAACTTTTCATGAAATTTTGATTTATGCACTACCAAATTAATACTTTTTTAAAATCCACTGAACTGTTCTGTGAAATTTCACTAAAATTTAAATAATCTTATATTTTTAAAATAATACTCTTTAAAATTTTAAGGGGTAGTTGTTTGAATTTTAAAAGAATATCTGGTAGTGCAAAAATCAAAGAATACTTCTCTTAAATTTGATGGATAGTATTTTGAGAGTGGAATTGATTCCATTTTTTTGGAATTAATTCCATTTGGATTTGATTGTATATTATTCTATTACTTCCAAATACGGCTTATACCGTACCCTCATACAAAGCATTATTTCTCTCGTAAAAACGCTAATTTGTAAATAAAATAAATACTTTTCTGATTGGAGTGAATTGTACTGAAATTAATTGTATAGAAATTCTGTCCGCTTCTATTTAATTTCGTGCATTCGATTCGAAAAACGCAAAAAACAAAATTAGCTATGTCTTTTGAAAATAATTTTACACCATCTGTGTGATCTCATATAAATTCACCAAGATCAGTAGTAGATGGGAATATAAGAAAGTATTAAACGCTTCGCCAACTTACCGTTATATGAGAAGCGTTCATGTAGTCGTCCTTTGCATCGCGAAGCGCTACACGCGTATCGTCATCTGAAAGCATATCTAAATTATAACAGTGATCGACGATTATTACTGGATTTGACTGACACAGAGCAAAGTTGCAGTAGCACAAAAGTTTACACATTCTCGCAAACTACAACGAAGTTTCGAAAATCCACTTTCAAGTGAAACAATATGGGCTTGGTAAATTGTTGGCTGAACGAACGGACAGCTACAGCTGTAAAATTATGAAGAATCGGGTCCCCAAGAGTTGAAAAAATGAACTCAACTCTGCGACTCCGTTTGGACGTAGACACGGACAAAAATAAGCGCACAAAAAAGAAATTAAAACGCTCGTTTGTAAGTGAATACTATTATGTTCGTTTGTAAACGAACGCTCTAAAATGTACTAGTGTTAATAAACGCTCAAAAATCCACATTTAGCATTCGTTTTTATGCACTTATTTTTGACTTACTGGGAACAAAATGTATCTACCGCATTTACGAAATCAAGATAACACAAAAACACAAAAGTTATTTATAAAATCTTGCTAACTACATGAGACCAATACCGGTTAGACTCCTGAAAAGAGCATCACAACATGATTTCCGTTTCAAGGTGTGACAACCACAGATCAAATATTTTCGTCGTGATACCATGTCTGTATACAACGAGTGGACCTCCAAAATCCGAACCTGGCCACACTATAAGGTCCCGGTCAGTCCCGCCATACCGATTTGCGGGGCGATGGCAAAACTGTCACTCTATTTCCACGAAGCCGTCATCCACTTTGGTTTAAATACTTGGTTAGCATTCGTAAGCGCAGTTTTAACTACACCAACTAGATAAGACTGACAATCTTTCTCCATAATAGCAACAAAAATGACTTTGAATAATGAACTTTAACGGAAAGAAGTGAAAATTGAAACAATAAGATTCCGACATACACGGCATCGTTTCGGATTGTCGATTTTTCGCCGAGCAGCACCGGGCGACTGAAATTTTGTGATTTCTCGACAGTTTTTCTTGCATGTCGAGTAGCTCCTGTCAAAATAACAACTAACGATTTATTCTTTACTGCAGGCGTTACCATAGTTTTATTGCCGCTTAGTTTGTTTTATGTCTAAGACCTTTACTTCTGAAGTTACGAAACTATCTAATCTGATATGATTATAACAAAACCGCTTCACATCAGCAGGTTTTACCGATTATTTTCCAGATACTGCAAACAGAATTAGTTGAAAATTATAACGTGCAAACAATCCTGACTCAAACTAAATTTGAATGAACCCACGCTGCTTCGCCCGCAACTGAAGGAAACCATGATTGGTTACAAATCAAAATCCGAAAGTTTCAAGTTTTCAGGCATCAACGCAAAACCTTCGCATACACTAGTAACTCGTAAAGCGAGGGAAAACAAAGCGAGGAGAAACGAAGCGAGTGTGGCTACTCTACCCTTATTGACCATTTTGTCGTTCCAAATTCAGGTCTCTAAGCCTGTTTAAACTCCCATGATAGCAACTATACAACAGCAATCCTTCAACGACAATGATACGGTCATTGTTAGCCATATATCAAAACCGAGGAACTCTTCATTTCTTCTTCCAGTGACATAAAAAACAAAAAACTTTCAAAATTTATAAATCACCAATTTTAAGAAAAATTATTATTTAAAGAGAGATTTTTACGTAGTGGGGCCCTTATCTTGTTTCATTTGACGCATATCACGCAAATACAATCGGTTTTGTCGTATTTAGCAACCCGAAAACCTATAGACAAGTTCGACTGACATACATTCATCTATATATAGTGGCAAAATTTGACTATTCCGGTGCTAAAAGTTACCATATTTTGTGTTCCGGTGCCGTCTCACAGGGAAATAACATAGCCAATATGGTGTTCAAGGAATTAAATCAGCTTGTTCAACGGGTTAAATAACCATATAATCCCATATTTCCGCCCCAACAAGCAAAAACATGATTTAGAAAATTTTTGCAATTTTCAATTTTTGGAGGTATTTTTTAAACTTCGGGTTATATCTCGAAAACAGCAAAGTTTTAGCTGTCGATGAGACGATTCTGCATGGTGACTGCGAAGCCTTTATGTCGAGATATAGGTCGCAAAAAAGATGCCCGGATGGCTAAATTTCAAAAATGTGACCCTCGACTCTATGGGGTACAGTTTCACTGGAAGACGTGGTTGGAGGATTTACTAACTAAAGAAAGACCACAAATTTGACTGAATTTGTGACCAAATAAAAAATTTGTTAAGATTCGTTTTTCCGATGATTCGTTATGATCTCCACAGGCAGACACAAAAAATTTTTAACGCTATTTGCCGCTATTAAAGTTATTAGTGGAAATTCCGCTACCTTCGTTCACTCAGTTTCAAAAATCAATTATTACAATGAATCTTCGTAATGTGTTTGTTCAGGTTATGTTTCACATTATTTTTGTAGAAGTTGCGGAATAATGGCATACCTGTGCATCAGGGAATAACCGGTACCGGAACCAGCAACCGGAACCGTTCATTTAAACCGGATCCGGAACCGCAACCTGGTCTTCGAAATTTATATATAGTAAAACAGGATGATGGAAGAAATGAAGGTATAGTGGATTTAAAATGCATTAAAAATAACTTTTACATTAAACTTAATGTATTGCGATGGTATTATTGCCTTTCTGAAACTTTAAAGAGACTGAGGAAGCTAATAATGTTTATTTATCAATCAAATATGTCGGTTTTTGGACATTCGGAGCAAAAAATGTCTTCCACTATACACCATTGCGTATAATGCGTCAAATCGAATGTGCTTACAAAGCTTGGAGCATAGAATACAGACTTTCGCTCTGTATCCAGTCGCCTCCCTTTACTACACATACGTTTGCTGCATGTTCTTCTGTAGGAAACTTAAATAATGATGATGACTTTCTAATCAGAATGCTATAAATGAAACACACTGTGATGCTACTCGCACAGTTTCAATAAATACAGTTAGTTCATTGCCAAGAAAGCAGTTTCTAGCTGCGTTGCAGATAACGTTAGTTTACTTCAATTTAGACTGATTTACCAAGTTTACAAGCGCACTGGCGGGTGCTTGACGCAATTTATGTTAGCCAAGCATACCCTAAGTACTTCTGTGTAAGCCATACTCTGTTACCGAGTTGGACCGGTTTAATTCAAACGTATCCCACAGATTTCTGGATGTGTAAAATAGCTGCTACAAGCATCGACCTGGCTTTGATTTAACAAACTCCTGCAGGTTATAATGAAAAATTCCTGCTCAAATTATGTGCCCTATTTACGTTTCACACGGCAAATTGGTTAGTTAATCTTTTCTCTTGCTTGGTTGTATTGGAGCTTGATCATTGTATAATATATATTACATATGTTTGGATTACAGGATGAAGCAAAAAACGTGGAAAATTTCAAACAAAAATTTTAAACCGGAATTCCGGTTCCGGTATGGTTTATGCCCTTTGCCGGAACCGCAACGGGAACACGATTTTCGCCGGAACCGGAATTCCGGTTACTCCCTGCTGTGCATCTCAAGCAAACAGAGAATTCTTATCGTGAATGAAATAAACAAAACTTATATCCACGCTGCTAACCAAGATCCGCCATGGAAGATCAGGAGGTATGTATATAAGTGGAATCGTTTTACAAAATGAAGAACCTGGAATGTGGAGAAAATTTTACTGCATCAACGTTCAAAGCATTAGAGGCTTGAAAATCATGAAACATAAAGCGTACATGATTAGACTACACAAAGGTTGCGTTTAAGCATCTGGGATATATTTATCACCGATCAGTTCCTAAAATTGGATGGCTAAATCGCGTCTTATCGATACCTTCCACTTTAATTCGAGCGGCGTGGGGCCGTTGAGCGAGCGTCGATTGAGCCCGGCAACGTATTTTTCGAATTTTTCAACGTCGGACGCAAACGCTTCCAGCACTTCGTTGCGCGAGAACGGATCCACCGAAAAACGTCGTCGTCCGGTTACAGAAGCCTCCGCAGATTTCGGCGACTCTGAGCCTGCTACGACTCGTGCAACATCTTCTGAAATACAAAGCAGTTATAGCAATTATAAAAATTTTCGTTTGCGAACGTAGAGCGACTGATTGCAAAATGTTGTAGTTCATGTTCGCTAACGAAATGCATCTGTTTGTATTTTAGGACGATTACGTTCCACAACTCACAGAATGGCAATTTGCATGGCGCTTATTTTCGTTACCGTTAACACATTTCAAGCTATAATCTAGTAACTGCGAGGGTGAAACGGAGCAAGCGTGGTTTCATCAAGTGGTCATTTTGTGTAATCACTTGTGATGATTAGGTCTTGTGTTTGGTGTATATGCTACATTAAAACATCTGTAACCATGAACCCGCTGAAACCCTAAAACCACATCGACCCTAAACCCATCGATAACAACTGAAAACGCAAGAAGTATTTGCGGTAGAATCTATATAACCAAACCATCGAATTCGGCGTACAGAAAAACCTATATATACCATTATTGGTGCCCTGCACACAATACATAACAAAAAAATAAAACAAACATTTTGGAGATCGGGTTCGTCCCTTGGAACCCCATAAGAAGGTATAATATAATCAAGTTGGGCTCTACACAGCAAAACTGTCGTATCCAGCCCAGCGTGCTTCACAGCCTAATAGGTACTCATTGTAAGGTAAAACACACAACAACGTGGCGAAAGCTGGCAAAGCGTGGACGAACCATATTCGGCCCTACTGCGGTCCTACCAAAAAGTTGCGGTCATCAATATTGCAGATCTCGATAAGTGGACTGGGTTTTTCGATACGAACCTGTGTCGCCAGATATGGGCTGGGAAGCCACCTGTGTGGTTAAATTTGGCAAAGACCATTAAAAATCTATTTTGCCTTTTTGACCATGAAGATGGAGTCTGAACTGTTCGCGTTGAACTAAAGCGTACACCATCGTCACTTGTGCTATCGAACACAAAAATTTGTCGAAATCCGTCTATCCATGAACTATGAATGACAGCGACAGACGAAAAGAAATTATCATGATTTTCCCCCTAGCCCCCTGGGTGGAAAATCCGTTCGTTTCGCTCGCTCCGTTTGTAGTTGGAGCAACAAAATCAACAATGCGTATTTTGCTCAATATTGCTTGTTTTGTTTAGGTAACTACTTACCCCGACGGTGTTCATTGACATTCAGCCCTTCGATATCACGTTGTTGCCATGATATGGCTGGTGATGCTTCACGACGACGTTCGTGTTCTGTCAAAAAGCCTCGATCGCCACCATGAATTGGTTGAGTTGATTCTGTTAAGCTGTTCTTACCCGGAATTGTTGACATGACTACGTTTGAAGCTGAAACATTTTTAGTGTCCCGGACAAAAACATGTCCATAAAATCGAGCGCGAAACACGAAAGAAAGTAAACGCAAACGAAATTTACAGCTTAGTACACCAATGTTTTTGCGTTAGTTTATGGACGAGCATAAACACAAACCGAAGTCTTTGCGTTGGTTTATGGACTAACCTAAACACAAACGAACGCCTTTGAGGTCGTTTTTTGTGTACGAATTTTTGTCCCTGACTGTGTTGGTTTAGTTTTTGTGTAATTTAGGCGAAAACTACTCTCTGTTGACGGACCACTCAAGTTTTGCGACCAATGTAATGCGCAATTATTTTGGCACATAAATGTTTAGCCAAATTATTTACATAGCTTTGTTGCGTTACATATACAGTCACGGCCAGAAATAAGTGCAACATAATTGATCGAAATGGATCGAAATTTCGATCGATTTCGATTAAACGAAATTTCGATCGATTTCGATCGTTTTCGGTTTTCGCACAATTATATAAATTTCATAATTTTAAAATTTCAATTTTACGATTAAACGAAATTTCAATAGATTTCGATCGATTGCGATTAAACCAATTTTCGATCGACTGCGACTAAACGAATTTTCGGTCGATTGCGTTTCGATCGTTTTCGATTGCATTTATTTCCGCCCGCCACTGTACAATATTTTTAATACGTGAGTCCACTTTATGTGCGTACACCATGGGTTGTTCTTTTCTCAAAATCACGAACTGCATCATTCGCGTTCATATTTCTTCCATCCGTATTCGCATTTTATTGAACGCAAACACAGGCTCTGCGTGTGATGTACGAATTTCGTACACATTTCTCCGATTCACACAGTTGTCCGCGTTCACCAAATGACATACTGAATCGGACAGCTACGTTGGCGTGTATTATTGTATACGTACAAAACGCGATTGGTAATCGCGTTTTCGCGTATACACAGTCAGAAAAATGTGATACTAAATCGTAAAATAGCACCTACAATGTAGCTATATCACAAGTCTTTGTTCGTATTCATAATGAAATATCTTCGTTGGCGTACATTGATCGTTTTTACGACCCTGAACTGACTTGACAAAAGAACAACCCAAACGTACGCACCAAAAGTGGATTCACGCATAATGACCTCATTTTTCCAGGCTCGAATGTCAATCTTTTACTGTCACCGTGTTGTCATATCTCTCCTATATAATTAGTTAGCCATGAAATCATCGGATTACAGTACCCTACACAAGACCAAAATAAAGACAACATATTTGTTGTAACAAAGAAATCCAAACCCGTTATCTAAACACATGGTACCCATAGCAATTTGCTGTGGCCTTTATTTCGCTCCCTGTTAGAATAACTCCATTTACGACAAGGGACTTATCGACGGAGACTTTTTGGCTCCAGTCAAATGACTCAATATGCCAACAAAGCATGCGCTATTCTACAAGCACCATATGCAAGAGCAAACAATGACCAATTAGAATTTTTACATAGTGGCGGTTACTATACGAAAGTCACCGTGCTTAGCGACTGAAACATCAACAATATAATATTGTTCAAGCTTGCCACTGGCCAACTGTGATAAATTTCCGGAAGGGTGTTGAAAGAACCGTATTGCGGGTACTGTTGTTATCCTCTTGCGTTCGATTGTGCGTGCGATCGAAGCTTGTAAATTGTACTGACCTCTTCTGTGTATCAAATAGGTGGTGCGTATGCAGTAGCACGTATCTTCACAAGTTCTTCATATATTTCAATTTTGTGTCCCATCTGCGGCGCTAAATGACTTCTTACTCGATCACAAACGCATGCCGCAGGCGAACTTTTTGTAAGTTCCCGGAAACGAAAACCATTTGTACAGTTACCAGATGTCACATTTGTGTGATGCCACAGCTAGTGCAGTATTGCAACAGATCCATTCTGGTTCGTTACGCGATAGATTAATTCCCACCACGGTGTATTGGGCGCCATTGTTGATGCAAAGGCTACGTTTGTTGAAATTATAGTTAAAATCATTAGCGCAGCTAAATTCCCCCTTTTGGGAGGGTATGTGTGTGTATGAGATCAAGTATAAATCGAGTACCTGTGCCTTGATGAATTTGGTATTATTCATGCAATCAAGCTATAAATTGTATGACCTATTATTACCATTGCATGAGCCATTATTGTAAGTGCATAACCTATTGTTTGCCAGATGTGGAATGCCAGAGTTTTATAATGGTGGGCAGGAGACGGGTGAAGAAAAATTCCGGTGCTCAAATCCGCACGCAGATCACACTTCTGGACTATCTGCCTAAGGAAGCTAGACGCTTGGGAACTAAGTAGGTACCCAGTAATGAGGCTTTCAAAAAGACTTACAGTAGCGCAGCTGCTCGAGCTGTCTTTCAGGGATACAGGGACCGTCAAAAGGACCAGGTGTGAGCTTACTGGCGATACCCGTTCCAAAGGCTTCGAGGCCCAGTCTATGCTACAAAAGTGCCTTAATGCGTGTGGTTGTTGTTAAGGGTAATTTGCAACTGAAAATACGGTTGCCTAACTTGAAACGGTGGTCCTGGTCTGAATGTGGGAGAAATAGAACATTGTGCGCTGGCCTCTAAGCACCTAAAAACGCATGATGTAAACTTCGTGGTTCCCAAACAGTAAAGATATAAATATGGGTTTCATTATGCGGCGGCCAACCAATGCCAATAGGAAGGTACCGTGGGTCTCATTTGTCCCGGTCCGGACGTATCTGAGAGAGGTTTGTGTTAATGCCGTAGTCAAAATGGATGGCGAGGCCTTTAACGCATTGAAAGATGCATATATAACCTCAAATCATGGTTGGAGTGTACTCGCATAAACGCTTGAGAGCTGGGTGCTCTAATACGGCTCCAGCTGATGCTAAGGCGGGTACCTCAACAAAGTAAGATGCCAAAATTTGCAAATACATTAGTGCTATCGTCGAACTTAACCCAAAGATTAAAAATCTGAATTCTTTTGTTGTTTTAATACAGAAGTTCTATGCCTATAAAGGCAAAATGATAGGATTGGAGGGTGAGAACATGTGTCTTTTCTATTTAAGAACGAATGGTGAACAGCCTAGGACGGCAATTCTTGTATCTAGAGATTTATACAGCTTATTTTTGGCGGACTTAAGTTCCAGGAATTGTACTGTAGTTACGATGCAGATTAATATTGGTGGTGGGAGCAGGAAGATTCTTGTGTCGTCGCCGTATTATGATGGAACTCAGGAATATTGTGGAACACAGCGTAAGGAAAAATCTATTAACTACAGTAGGGTGTGGTGCCAATGCTCACAATGTGGCATCTGGAAGCAGCAACAAAACCCAAGAGAGGAGGCACTGTTGGACTACATTGTTACTGTGGGACTAGAGATTGCCGACGTGGGGGCGAAACCAACGTTTGTAAATGCAGTGAGGCATGAAGTTTTCGACTGAACCCTAACTAGGGGAAAATTGCTTTGTAAGATTTACATGTCTCCCTGGAAAATTCTTTTTCCGACCACAGATATATCTGTTTTGGATATGGGGAGATCCCCAGTACAAGTATTTGGAGTATTAATCCGAGGAGAAAGTATAGAAAAGGGTATGTTCTTGGACAACCTAGCATGAAACTGCGTTCTTGGGAAACAACTGTATGTATTTCTTTACTGTACAGAATGAACTGTAGTTTCTCTCATTTGTAGCATTCTGATCAGAAAATAGTAATCATCCAACTGAGGGCACTGGTTGCCTCAACGCTAGCCTGAACAATGTCTCTGGCCAACGATCACAAAATTATAGTATACCTTCTATCTTTCTTTTTTATAACGATATAAACCTAATAATTTCAAGTTTCCTACGGAATAACCCGTAACGAACTTATGTCTAGTAAAGGAATACGATTGAGAGACAGAGAGAAATTGTTTAGTCTACGTTCCATGCGTTACAGAAAACATTCAGTTTGACGCAGTTTACGCAAGCCTGTACAGCGGAAGGCATTTTTCCGCTGTGAGTCCAAAAAGACCGTCATGTTGACCGATAAATAAATTATTTTAGTCAGGTTCATTTCCTCTTCAAAATTCCGGGAGATGCAATAATGTCATGGCAATACATTAAGTTTAATATAAAATTTATTTTTAATACATTTTAGATCCAGAGTGCCTTCATTTTATCCTTGATCTATTTTAGAATTTATAAGTTTCGAAGACCGGGTTCCTGTTCCGGTTAAATGAACGGTTCCGGTTAATCCCTGCTACGTAGCTGTTACTGCGTACTTTATGTTATAAGGATAAGCGCCCTTATCGCTATTCACAAGAACTGCATTGCCAGACAGGAACCTGTTTCAATTTTGTTACACCACTATGTGCGTACTAAGGTGTAGTTCCAACATAGCTATTAACCATGTGGAAGCAATCAATAGCGGATCTAGGATTTCATGTAAGAGTGCCCGGGGCATCGCACCGCAACCCATCCCTGCTCCATGCCCAGCCCGCTGCACCCGCAATGTGCTGCACCCACACCCAAGACACGCGCTGCACCCACCCTCTAAATGCGTCAGTCGATGGAAGTTGGGTGCCTATATTCCAGTGAGAGGCTGACATCAGGATACAGTTTTGTAATCCCCGGAGAAGTTTTTCGGTACATTGATGGGCAAGGACTAATTTGCTTCTGGCACAAGCGCTGAAGTTACTTTTAATTTATGTGCCTCAGTTGAAGGACTTTCAAGATTGATCTTTTTCAAGTCAACAGTAACCAAAATCGCTGCATGCAAACATCTTTCAATCTGCACCAATGGCGCAATGGTTTTCCATACCCTCCGTTGATGCTGCTTTGACGATACCATAATAATCAGGATAGCTAATTCTTCACCCGCATTAGTTTGTTCTGAACAGGCCGTATGGTGGTTCTATGCCGCCAACTTAAGACCTCATGTATCTGTCTGAAATAGCTCTTAGTCGGCATGAGGTCTTAGTGGTATTTAGGCTTCACACTCCAATTACGTCATGCAAAGGCTCTACATATCATTAGATTCTGTATAGCCTTTCTATATTTTCCAAATGTTTATTTCACGTTAATGTCTTATCTAGTCCTTATAGGTACTGCGCTCACAATCAGCCAGACATTAAACCCATTATTAAGAAGGCAAGCCTTCCTGTTGACTTTCTACGGCCATATTTGGCTGTAACTGTCGATGATTTTCAATTCCCAATTCCTGGCATCTAAGTACAGTCGCAAATTCTCCACTAGTACCGCCAATGCTTGAACCCTTGATAGCAGATTCGCTCAGGGATAGGCTCGGTCCATAATTTCATTATTTAGACTTGGTGGCCGATTCACTGAGCCAACAAAGCGCGAGTTGGTGGTCCTCAATCAGAAAATGCCCACTTGTTTTGAGCTGGTGACTGTAAAATACTGCTCCAAAGGGTAACGTCGTTGATCATACTCGGTCGTGTTATGTACGGATCTTCTTGAAAAGCGCATCAAGCTTGCAATACGCTGGTAACGTGATTGCCTTTTTAATATCTAAAATCAACAAGTCTTTCATGTTGTAGCATAAACCAATCGTTTCTGGCCGATAAGCCTTCAGGTCCAAGTAGCTGCGCTTGCCATTAATAAGCCGTTTTTACAACTTAATACCAATAGCCAATCCAAACCTTCAATTTTCTAACATTAATAAAATGTCATAATCAACACCATTTGGAGATATCCATTCCTACAGTCCAAGCGCCTTGTGTGCCAAAAGACACAATGCACACCCACGCTGTCTGCTTATTGTCTAAGTAGCATTAGCCAATTGCAAGTCAGTATTTCCTCTTCTTGCTATTTACATATAGAGTCACTTGTTGCTAACCCTGGTGAGGAAAAATGGCATTTCAACATCAGCCAGAGGACTTCAGTGGATCCCTGGATTTCTCCATTGCTGCAATAAAACCTTACACGATATACTGCATCATCCATCTCTAGAGACTTATGCATCCTTGGCATGATTGCTTCATATGCTTCACAACATATACTCACAAAATTTATGTGCATCATTTGGTCTACATACATATAACATATTTATACTCACATACACATGCTATTTATAGATACCAATCACTCATTATTAATCTTTGATGACACACTATGTATAATCATCAATTTCTGACTTTGAAGATCAAGATCCACAAACTCTTAGGGGTTCACCCATGGCCCCACATGCA
>JASANE010000363.1:0-26716 GCA_030248225.1 Trileptium ribeirensis | reverse complement strand
TATGAAATAAAAACTATCCAGAGAAAAAAATTAGATAGTTAAGATAAAAATAACCATGCTTCCGTGAAGGGTAAAAAAAATGAAAAAAATGGGGCCAAAAACCCACATTTTGACTACTGACCCCCGTCTTCAGACCCCAAATCAAAAAACGCTTGGGGATGTACACGGTAAATCTACTATGCCGGTTCGAATGAGCTCAAGATCATGTTTTTCTGCTTAGGTGTTCTCGAGTTATGGCCGATCACACACACACACACACACACGGAATTTAAAAGATTTCACCCCTGCAACACACAATCTCCACTACGTTTCACTACGTTCTGATTAAATGTCATGAACATGTGGTTTCAAAACAATTGCTTTTAGCACGTGACTGATAAATTTATCTTATTATAATTCAAATTTGCGAATTTTTTCTTTAAAAGCCCATTAATTAAATAGACTCTTGGAGATACGGACAGATTTGTCCACTTGACGAGTAGAGGTGGAGGAATATAGCGACTAGCACCTAGACCTCGTCTTATTGAGAGATTAACGAAGCACAAGAGTCCGTAGGCAGTAAGCAGTCGTCTGTCTTACAGATGTAGCGATGGTATTGGTTCCTTATTTTCGGTCATGTTTCGGGATAAATCTCTTCGATCTTTTCGATTGGTCGCGACAAAATTGGATACAGTTTTGTGTTTGGAATGGCTCCGTATTTTCAAGACCGTGTTGTTTTGCAGGTGACGCCGTGTGTCTTTTTCGTAATTCTGTTCGATGAGGCTTTAAACAGAATATCACAACATGGGCAAATGGATATTGCTGTCCGTTACTGGGATGCCCAAACAAATGCTGTAGTTACCCGATATTATTTGTCAACATTATTTGCAATGAAACATCATATCCGAGGACCCGAGGGCACCCTGTATATTACTATTGATAATTAGTGATAACCATTTGCGGAACATTCATAAAAATAGCATTAACAGGAGTATTAATTTCGTAAATATTCAATATAGCGGAAGTTATGTTTGTGGCAAGTTAAGGCGTGTTCACGCGTTTAAGCTTTTTGATCAAACTGGCTGTCATTGAAAAATGGCTACTCACCGTGCCTAAAATTTGAGCTCAAATCTTTTCAAGATATGTTCTTTGTTCCTCATTGGCTAAAGTAACTTTTATAAAACTATGAGCAGTGTTCACGCATCCAAACTCGCTAAATTGCCAGAAAGTCACTTTCAACTTTTTAGCTATAAGTTTAAACGTGTGAAAGCCTTTATAGTATTTGCTCGCTAGTTTACGCCACCAGAGGACTTTGATACAAGCGGTATAATTATAGTATTTGTATCTCGGAACAACTTACTGAGAAGAGCGAAAATCATGGCACTGCTATATTGTTCGAATACCTGTTGTGGTGTTTGTACTGGCTCGCCAAAATCAAGCTGTACCTACTGTTTGTAACTGATGAATACACGACAGTCACAAACAGACACACCGACAGATATACTGTACCGCTGTCGTTAAGTTAAATTTTATGGACGCAATATTAGCGAGATCGATTAACAACAAAATTCTTTAGCACAAAATAATAATACTACTATTGCGTTAACTTTAACTACGCCAAATAATATCCCATTTAATCGCAACTTCTGCTATATACAACACAGTATAGTAGTAGTTAAATTGTTCTTAAATGTGTGCAACCAACAACTGTCTTAATTGTGTGATTGATAATCTTCAGTTTTCAAAGCCACGACAAAAAAGGCGTTACTGTTACAAAAACCAGATAAATTTTGGTGTGCGCTAAGGAAAGTTTTAAGTACAAAAGGCGGGCGACGTTTATAATAAAATCTGTGCCTAATGTTTTGACTCTTTTCCAAACTAATTAGCGTCATTATAATTTGTTATATATTGTTATTATATATTAGTGGCTGCACAACAAATACCCAGCTTTCGCTCGGAAGCGGAAACAGTTCCATTTAAATCTCGTCTAGAGGAATTATTAAGTTCCGCTATACGTTAGCGTACATAACGTTTCTTTAAAGCAAAATATCTGGACTTATAATGTAGCTGTAACATATCCGGGTTCTAGTTCCGGCTGGCCCACCGTTAACATCACAACGACGGTTTTCGCTTTGTAAACCCAGCATAATATTGTGCATGAAGTATCTTATGAAGCTCGAATTCAGACAACGCATACTTTGTCGCTCGTGCAGGGAAACGATGTAGTATCGTCCTAGATTAGCGTATATTTCAAGTTAGAGGCCCGGGCTCGACATCCTTCTGGTTCATCAGTCAAAATCATTCATGGCTCTTTTCAACTGCCTTGTGGTCTAAATATCTTGCTGTATAAATCGTGTGACTCTGTAAGACATTTGCACTCAATCTTGGTGCATGATCTGATGAATAATAGCGAAGTGTTGAATAAATTATTTCAGGCCATATTCTACGCTTGCCACCGTGGGCTATCAAAGTTACTGTAATTTTGTATGGCTACGTATAGATGTTAGCTTCAAAATGAACGTTTGGATAATTTTGTGCGATGCTGTTCTTTTTCTGTGTACGAGAAGATACTATAGAAAGCAAAATAATGGGGTGGGAATGGGTTGTTCTTCGTTAATCTCTCAATAAGACGAGGTCTAGGTGCTAGTCGCTATATTCCTCCACCTCTACTCGTCAAGTGGACAAATCTGTCCGTATCTCCAAGAGTCTATTTAATTAATGGGCTTTTAAAGAAAAAATTCGCAAATTTGAATTATAATAAGATAAATTTATCAGTCACTTGCTAAAAGCAATTGTTTTGAAACCACATGTTCATGACATTTAATCAGAACGTAGTGAAACGTAGTGGAGATTGTGTGTTGCAGGGGTGAAATCTTTTAAATTCCGTGTGTGTGTGTGTGTGTGTGTGATCGGCCATAACTCGAGAACGCCTTAGCAGCATGATCTTGAGCTCATTCGAACCGGCATAGTAGATTTACCGTGTACATCCCCGAGCGTTTTTTGATTTGGGGTCTGGTTCCGGGGTCAGTAGTCAAAATGTGGGTTTTTGGCCCCATTTTAGTACCCTTCACGGAAGCATGGTTATTTTTATCTTAACTATCAATTTTTTCTCTGGATAGTTTTTATTTCATAGTAAAATGATAAATGCCGATGCCTCTTTTTTGTTTTTCGGTTAAGGCTCCGGTTCTGGATTTATGGGGTTTGAGGTACGAGGGTATGACGCCCAAATGGATCCTCGACCCAAAATTTGGAAATTTGTTCTGACGTCTTGGCCGGCTGATAAGTTTCACCTGGGGGTTTTCGGGCATGGGAAACTCATTGCCGGTGCCGGTTTTGCTCTGCGACTCCTGGTTCCATGGGTACGGTGGTATAACGCCCCGTGGTTGGGGGTCAGAGGTCAAAATGAGGATTTTTAGTACCCTTCACGGAAGCAAGGTTATTTTTATCTTAACATTCGAATTTCTTTCTTTGGTTGGTTTTATTTCATAGTAAAATGATAAATCTCGATGCCTCTTTTTTGTTTTTCGATTAAGGCTCCGGTTTTGGAGGTATGGGGTTTGAGGTACCCTCGTGGTTCCTCGACCCTAAATTTGAAAGTTCGTTCTGACGTCTGGGGCGGCTGATAAGTTGCACCTGGGGGTTTGGGGCATGGAAAACTCATTGCCGGTGTTGGTTTTGTTGTAACTTGTGCTGCTATTGTGTGATGTCCACATATAGCATATCAACGAATGCTATCGAGAGCTGATTTGATGTGCACGCAAAAGGCGTAGGTGTACCTATGCTTCACTACGTTATGCAATCTCGATAGAGTTACTAGTTTTACGCATTGTGAGGTGTATCTTCATTTAATGGCATCCTCGGTAACTGTTATGTCCGACACAGAGATGAAAGCGGATCGCTTTTTTGTGACCCAGTGACCTACTGACCCGGTCATGGTAGTGACCGGATGACCCAGGTACGGTAGTGACTTAGGAACAAGGCTATTTTCCAAAGCAACCTATGCATTATCCGTGAATTTGTAGAAAACAATTGAATATCGCTGTTATAGACAGATTATAAATACTGTTTCGGTAGCGCTTTAAGCAGAGACTACAGTCATGGACAAAACTAGGAAAGACTTTAAAATTTATATTTCTATATTTTATAATTTATATTTATATTATATTTATATTATATTTATTTATTATATTTATTTATATTATATTATATTTATATTATAATCTATATTTTATAATTTTAAATTTATATTCATTACTAAATAATCCTGCTATGACATAAACAATCATGTTTCTCTGTTACTGCACTTATGCAGTTTGATTACGCTAATGTGTGGCTGAGGAACGGACGGGCGAATACTACTATATTTTTACAAATCATTGCATTTAGCCATAGGCACGTAATGGGGAAACCATTTATGTGCATGTGTCACTTCCTGAGATCAGAGATTAAACGATGTTCACAAAAAAACAAGTCGAATTTTGGAGTTACAAGACGGTAATCACTAAATTGAACTGATAAAAATTTTCACATTACCGGTTATCTGCGATATTGCATATACAGTCCTAATATCAAGGCATTCACGTCACGCCTTCGGTAACTTAATAACTGAGCAAAAACATGGCAAAATCGCGTAGGTATTACTGCTATTACTAGTTACTCATGCAGCGAGATCAAGACGAGTAAGTTTTCCCAAAGTGACTATAATTTCAAGATCCCAAATTGAACGTCTTGATCTCCTTAAAATCCTCACAAATAACACTAACACAGCGGTTAAACATTAACGGCAACGCTCATTTTTAGAACATATCAAAAACCGCAAGACTATTTATTTCTTGCTCTTATGATCGAGACGAAAAATGTCAAAACTTTCTAAAAATTTTAACTTAAAGCATCATTTTTCACGTTATAGGCCCCTAGCGCCCGCTATTTTTGATACATACCAGACAAATTGTAGCCCCCTGCGTACAGCTGAATTGGGAAAGAGAAGCTTAGCATATATTAGGCACCAAAATTTAACTATTTTTACTCGTTGAAGTGTCCCACAAAATTAACATAACCAATATGGGTTTATAACAATAAAATTACGTAACGTGTTTAGCGGTTCAAATAATTGTATAAGCCAATTGTTGGCCCACACCAAGTAGGATACTAACCTTGGCAAAGTCAGGGGGTTCTAAAACTTTGGCCTAAACCTAGAAAAAAGCTTTCACAAAAAAAGCAAAGCAGCAAAATCGTGGTTCAAGCTGAGAGGATCTTTCTTCGGGCGAGAATTATAACCTAAAACGGTGAAGCAGCCCAAATGGCCTAAACACAACCCCTATTGATAAGGGTTTTGTGATTATTTGGGCCGAAAACTATTCGAACAACTCAAAGAAAACGCTACGTGCACAACTACGCTCCATTACGTTTCTAATATAAAAATTAACGAAAATTCCTCAATATAGTGAAGAATTACTTGGTGCTGACACCGAAATGCCTAAACTGTTCCCTTATTGTGCGCGATTTAAAAGACAGGACGGTACGTTCCCTTTGTTGGCAATAAATAAAAGGCCTTGTCAGTGGGTATAACTAAGCAATTTGTTGACTTGTCAATGTTGCAACAATTATGAGGATCTGATTAATTTCATAATGTCCTTAACCTGGCAAGCTTCCGCTTTCGGCGGAGCAGGAAGGTGAGCAAAGTTCTTTGTCGTGTGGTGTGGGCACCGAAGCTCATTGACAAATAATTTGCGACTGTGAAGCAAAACACTAGGGGATGATTTTGAAATCTAAAATGATGCTAGAATTCCAACCCGGTGATAAAGGTTTGCAAACTTGTGGGCTTGGAAGATCTGCAAAGTACGGGCCTAGCAGCGGTAGACAAGATTCTAATTTTTGCCAGCTCAAAATTTTTTACATGCACAAACCACTGACTATTTATATAGCAAAGTGAAAACAAATAGTAACCTCACATCACACTTAGCACAAATTTGTTAGCTCACCATCATTTAAAAATACTAACGTGTCAATTTCAGTACGCTACCAAAACAAGCTATGACTTGAAATCAGTACTCACTGTATCGTTTTTAACACTGTAGCGCCTTGTCAGTGGATTTATTCGCAATAGTTTCTATTTCGATTATGTAATTAAAAACTAAAGCAAAAATTCGAGCAATTTAATGTCTATTTTTAATATAAATAAAAATGTGTTGCCCACCACGCAACAATACAAAAATTTAAATACAAGTGAGTGCCTCACACTACCGATCAACCGTTTAAAATTTTTTAATCTGTCTGTGTCCTACATAACACGTTAATAGACTGATGGGTTTTTTAATTTTTATATAAACCATCATCAAATCTAACGGTGCACCCAACTTAAGGTATGTACCGCTGTCCAATCGAAAGCCAACACGAATCTAAGAAATTTTGGTCATTTGAGTGATGCACCAGTAAACTTAAAATACGTACAGCCATAATCCTGTTTTGCAAAAAGCGGTCGGGGACCGCAATCCATTGTTATAAAACAAACTGGAGGTGTTGCCATCGAATTTTCGTGAACGATATTCAGTCAAATTTCGATTTCGTGTTGCAAAATTCCATTTTGCAGTCGAACTAAAAACTCATCTGTTTAAGTACGTAGCCGAATGATCAATAACTCTTTGAAAATGTATCTTTGCACAAGTCAACGTTCTTGAAATACATCGACGTAGCCAGTTTCACGTTAGAAAACACATTTGCTTGCTCGTAAAGATGTTAGCGGATATGTTTGCGAACTTGTGCTATAATACCCTTCCACAAATTAATTCGCGAACAATTACATTCGTCACCGCGAAAGCAAATACAATTTTTAACAAAAGCAAAAACAGAATTGGATATAAAATGCCTACATTTAAGATAAGAACTCTCAAATAGTGTATTCGCGAACATAATGGCAAACTATGCGGATAAAGTATATATAAAGGAATGTGATAAGAAATTTTACATCCTGGTAACTAACGCACAACGTAGTGTTCGCGAACAACAACACACGCTCTTCTGTTCGCGTACAGTTACGTTTAATATTATTCTGATTAAATCAAATTAAATCTTGCATATTGCAGTCATGGTCGCGAAAAACAAAACAGGGTCGTCTGTTCGCGAACAGTAACGTGTTACATTATTCTAATTAAATTGGATTAAATATCGCACTCGTTTAACTTATTCATGTTCGCGAACAACAATCGACACGCGCTGCGCTACCTAGTCTGCATGTTTGTTCACTAACAAAATTTGAGGTCAGATGCTATGCAGTTCCCGACTGACAATCCTCAAATTAAAATTCTGTAAAAATATGTTCAACAACTAAACAATTTCATTAAAATGTGCGGTAACATTATTTATACCCTTTTAAACTCGTGACGCAAATGTTTTTAAACCGTTTGAAGATGGATATAGGATCGCCAAAAAATGTTCGAATACCGATTGTTTGGGAGTGACAAAAGAGGATGGGCGTATACAAAGTTTAGTCTAGCATGACATTATATGTTATAGCCTGTTTAAAGATGGAAAATGAAACATCGATGGGCTAACAAAAATTATATTGCGCAGAATATCCAAAATCTTGTTTCACATATCAGTTTCCAATTACTATTTTATCTTGTCCGTGACGTAACCAAGCCTTCAATCCAATAAACATAAATTTACTCTTTATCCTTTAACTGAGCAAAATTACACAACATAAACTGTAGATAACCGTTAATGAGAAGCCAAAATTTAATAAACCTGTGAATAACTAGTTTCTTGGAATATGCAATCTTTAATTTGGACATGGTTATCAAAATGAAATTGCTGCTGCAATCATGAATAAGCGTAGTGCCGCTATGCAGACAAGTGTTAGAACCCACGACCAACGGAAACTTTCGAAATTCGCGATACATATGCAACACTGATGTAAACTTCATTTACATCTAATACAAAACAGTGCAGACGAGAATTCAGGCTCCAGACTTGATTGTAACTTGACATGATGGATGAAGTGCCCAGACGACCCTAGTTCACCTGGAAAATCAGGGGTCGGCTCTTAAAAGCTGTAAAACAGCAATCGTAATTGCAACACTGAAAGTATAGTGCAATAATTAGCACAAACAATAAACAGCTAGCCTACTTCTGCTGTCGTCTTATAAAGGGATAAATAGTTTCATTGTTGTTGAATTGTACATTATGCGTGTTATCTTTAATAATATGGAATCGCACAGTATTATTATTAAGAGCATTTATGAGCCGAGCGCCTATTACTAGTGAAAACGCTGAGCCGAATCAAGCCGAACAAAGTTTACGAATAGCCTTGCTGAACCAGACAAGAGCTAAAAAGAGTCGTATTTGAAAAATATGTTCTTTAGACCTACAGCATAACATACGTTTCGTACAAACATCTTCACACACGAGTGTTCAAAATTAAAACCCGAAAAAATGAGCGTGATAAACGATGATTACTACTGTCGATACTTAAACAAATAGGAAGCTCAAGCGCGTATCCGATATGACGCGGGCATTTACAAAGAAGAATCCAAACAACTTGACGCTCTTCCTAACAACCGATCATTAAACTGATACAGGTACAATTGATATATATGTAATTTAGTACATTATTTTTTAAATTTTCAGGTACAATCACAGTTGCTCTCATGACACCAGCGCTTACTGCCGTGCCGCGCTACTGTCCCGGCGGCTACGGTCTCGGAACCCAACCAATTCGAGGCGTATACTGGTACTACTGTAATTACGATGGAACGCTTGAAAAACGCGGCTGTGTCGATCCGAACCGACGACGTATCGGTATCGGCGACACATTTATACAAAACGAGTACGTTATGAAATGTGTAATCGAAGGTGACTATTTACGAATTGTGCCGTACGGATGTTACGCAGATGGTCGCAATTATTTACCCGGTAAGCGATCACCAACGTTACTTTTGTGTTTTAATAGATATACACTGCTATGAACTATACTATACCGAACATTTAACACGAACATAGCGTCTGATACTTAAAACACACGATATTTGTTTTCGCATCGCATTTGTCCCATTTTGTATAAAACATGCCAGTGCCATAATTGATGAACGGTGCTTCATAAAACTTGATGGTTTGGCGTTTAGTGAACTACTGTTGCGATTTATAAGTGCCCGACTTGGAGACACAATTTCGGCAAGATTTTTGCCCCTAGGGTTAGTTATTTATCCCGTTAAACACGTTGGTTTTATTGTTTTAATCCCAGATTTGGTGGGTTAAACCTGTGGGACGGTACCGCAAGAAAATTTGGTAAATTTTGGAACCGAAAACAGTCAAGTTTTGCAACTTTTTCAATACAGATGTATGTAGGTCGTTGGAATGTGTCCAGAGTTTTTCGTTGTTGTCAAATACGATAAAAGCAAATGTATTTAACGTGGTATGTAGCAAATAACACAATTGTTGGGATTGTACAACGTAAAAATAACCCTTCAAATCATGATTTTGTCTTAAATTTTGTGATTCATAAATATCGAAATTTGCGTCTTTTGGGTCATTGAAAAATAAGAAATAAAGAGTTTTTCGGTTTTGATATATCACTAAAATGGCCGTAGCAATGTAAATGAAGCATTTCCGATGTATACTTGCTATTGTGGGACTTTAAATAGGCTCATGAACCTGAAGTTGTAACGATGAAACGGTCACTAAGCTCAGAGTAGCCATACTTCTCCGTTTCTCCTCGCTTTGCGAGTTACCAGTAAAAATGTCCTGGTATAAAGAGTCCTGTTGTAGTGGTATAACGCGATGCGTATCAAGACTTGTCCCATGTCCGACTTACATAGCACAGTGACTAGCTGCGCCGCATATTTAATGCTTGAGCAGCTCACGAGCAACCTCTTATGGTTTTCAGACCACCATGTCTTATTATCAGCATTTCCTAGTGTTAAGAATAAATTGCTTCATGCTCAATCTTGTTTTGTGCCTGCCGATTTAACGCGAAAATTGTAGGAATAACAAATAATGTCTCCATTTGGTTTAATGCACAAAATATCATAATGGGGATGAGGAGCAGTTGCTTTGTTATTTGTAGACAGCGGTCACACTACCACCACAGTCTTTATCATTCAACCGAAACAGTGCTTCTCATCTTCACCGGAGACGTACAATCAGCTCCATTCCGCTACCGAGTTACTGCAGTGGTATTGCTGGACCTGTCTGCAGCTTTTGACGACCGCCGACCATACACTATAGCTACATCGCCTCCGGCACCACTTCAGAGTTAGAGGTTTGGCGCTGACCTGGCTATTAAATTACCTTAATGAGCGTTGGCTATTCAAATGTCTGGGAAAAGAATTCCTCAGCACGGCTTATGCGAATTGCAGTTCTGCACGGTAGCGTGTTAGGTCCTGCGTTGTTCAATATCTACACAACATCCACCCTCGCCGACCTCGTAAGGAACTTAGCTGCAAAATTGTTATGTACGCAGGTGACATTCTGGTATATATCATTCGATGCCACTGATGGTGACACACGGCTATCCACGTTACAAAAACAAACAACACCGTCTCTTTGTGGCTAAACAATAATATGTTCAAACTTAACAGAAATCGGGCTACATCATAATCGCTAAAACAATAACGTAAAATCACTGACTGATCCTTCAACTAATTATTCAATCAGAATTGATGGACACGTACTAAAGCCAGCAATTCAATTTCTGTGCTTCACGGTAGACAGTACACAATCGTTTTCTCAGCACCTAGTTGTCCTCGCTTGTTCTTCTATGTGACAGCTTAAACAAATACGTTGCATTCGGCGACGACTGGTCAAATCAACAACGGAGACGGTCCTTCGTAATATCCCGGATTTGATTACTGTAACTCTCTTTATTTCTTTATTACAGATGCTGTGATTAAAACCACTGGTTCGTGTGATAAAAGCTGCCGCCGATGCTATCGTACAGAAACGTCTTTGTGATGGCATCACTTCTGTAATATGACTGATCTACACTAGCTGTCCATGCGTCAGGGAAACGTCTTTAAAGCCGCCTACTTGGTGCACAAGTACTTACGCGGGTCTGTGCCATCATACCTGGTTGATCAAATACAGATTTTGTTTTCGGAAAGGTTCCTCCATTGGAGAATACATGTCGTCCCGCTTCATAAACGTGGACTATCGTCTGCCGTGGACGCGCAGTGTGGACGCTCTGCCTCAAAACTTTCGGTCTCCCCAGATCTTTTTACACACAGTTTAAATCTAAGCTTAAAACATTTCTGTTTTAAAAGACATATTCAGCTTAATACTTGCTCAGCGCTGAAGCAGCACGATTTTCGTGAATTTGACGCTACAGAAAAATTCAATCATCATCATCAGATTACGTTTTTCACAGGGTGACCAATGACAATTCAATAGAAAGCACGGGTATTTGCTTAAAAATTGTTCAATTTCGCAACATTTTCATTTGCTAGTCAAAGCATCGGAGGCCCTTAAAGTGACTTGAGCCGGAGGTTTCAGTACACTGAACCTACAATACTACCTTCCATCATATCAAACGACTGTGTAGCCGAGCACAAAACAAAAATTAACGAAAGCTATACAAAATTGACGAAAACAATAGCTTCGCCACACACAGCTTATCGTAGGTTATTAATATTTGCGGCACTGTACAGTTCTGGACCACTAGCTTTGGTTTAATATTGTGCAGATATGATGCCAGATGTGGCAACATGTCGAGCATGTGACCTCAATGTACACAGCCCTACGCGCTGGAAATAATCCTAAAAGTGTCAATACGCAGCGCGAAATAGACGGTTGTGGTTATATCGTATATGAGGTAGCGTATATCGTATATGAGGTACGTATATCGTATATAAGTAACAGCTATATCGCATAACAATCCATCTTATATTATTAATATGATAAAACAATCATCAGCGGCCCGGCTTGCCAATGAGCGAATACTTCGAATCGACGTAACAAAAAACAATAGTTTTTGTTTTCTGGGTCCATCGGAATGGAACATCTTATCAAGTATTTTACGAAATCCAAATCTTGGTTTATCCGAATTATAACCTAAACTAAAAACTTATTTGTTCCCGGCTATTTGACGATGGATTGTAGTATCTGACTTCTTTATGGACGCTTATGCCAAGCGCTTTTGTCACGCTTCTGCGAAAAAGACGCGTTATAAATGTTTTTATTATTATTATATAAATGCTTAGCTGACCTCAACTAACCCACAATCTCGGAGTGGCCAAGTAGGTCCACTAAACCGAACATATCTGCATAACATTGTATAAAACCTATTTGAAAAATCCATAGTTTTATCAAATTTTCACCGGTTTTGCAGTCTCTTGCACTAGCAGCTTTAAAATCCTCGGTTCTTTTCGGATACCCGGATTTTCCCATTGCTGACCACCCAGTCTTTATGCCAATAAGAATTAAAAACTGCAACGTGGAATGTTTATATTGTTTAGGCAACATACATTGTGGTGAGAACATAGCTCAGCAAAATAATGCAAAGTTTTGCTTTGCCTACATTATTCCAACATTTAGTACGTTGCAGTAAGGATTTAGGAATTGTGTAGCAATCATTCTCAGTTTTTGTTAGTTTACAGCTGCAACAGTGTTCAGTAAATACGTGCGGCCTGTTTGTTTGGTTAGTCTCATAGTTTGATCCGACTGTTGCAGTCAGAAAATATATACCCTGTGGTTAATGGCAGTTAATATTAGCAGTTACCCACAGCACTTCAACTCGTTGATGCAACAGATCGATCATTGATGCATTGTTGCAGAAGATACGGCGTTAGCAGTATATACTGATTCGTTGCAGCTCAAGAGCTACACATATGGCTTAAACTCTACAATATTGACTTGTGCAAGTGCAAGCAAACACATTCTTAAATCAATTCTAGAAAAAATGTTAATGCATTTTTTTCACTTGAATTTAAACTATATATACTCATTTTAGCTGAAATATAACACAATAAAATCCGTTACTTTGACAAAAGTTGATTTTCACGATCTATATCTTTTGGCAGTTTACAGAAAAGGGAACTGCTATGAGCAACTACAATGGTATTATTACGTCGTGACGATTTTAGGACAAAGATGGAATGGCGAAAAATTCTACTACATTTGCAAGGATCGTGGAGCGACACATCATATCGAAGTTGATGGTTGCATGCTTGACTACCAGAGATTGGCGGTAAGTTAGGACTAACATTTATATCTGACGATAAAGCTTACAACTAGATAGCACACGCCTCCTTTGACCGATAACTGATATCACTTATATCTATTAATCTCAATCGCAATTGAAACGGCGGGAACGAAGTATCCTCTATAACAGCGCGTAATTGCGCAAACTCTCTTCAGAGATACACGTAGGGGTAATTTCTTTTTATTTTTATCCTACTATAAAGTATAAAACTACCTAGCAGGCGCTTCTATTTGCCTTATATACACCCGCTATATACTGAATCGAAGCTGGCATCAGCTATAGCTAATAATTTCGAGGTCACAGATATGACCCGATCTGATCTAGCGACCCGGCTACATGTTTGTCGTGAACCCTTAAATAGTTAACACATATATACTAAATATGTGTTCACAAGCGAAATACACAAAGTCCAGAAACTTCATTGCAGCTCAGTCCCTGCTTAACTTTATAATTTATTTGCTCTATCTATGTAAAATGTCAGCACTAGACGTGCATTTAGAAACGCAAATTTAGAAATAGTAACATAACTTTATTTTTATTTCACGACCTCATTTTTGCAAGAAACGAAAAACAAATCAATACTATAAGTACTCATAAACTCCGATTTAAATTTGAAAAATATATGATAGTTCCTTGTAATATAAGAAGAGCGAAGTAAAAGTGAGGAATTAATCTGTCCGGCGTCGTTGTGAACTTTACTTTAATAAAAGTGAAACGCAAAATACCGATCATTACATCGTAATATTTTGATTTATTTTCATTTTATTCCGCATGACCATTAGAGATGAGAACTTAGGCTCTGGTCTTGTCTGCCATGATCTCCGAGCCAAACCTGTCACGATATTTGAAGAACCGAGCTGAGTATATCAGGAAAAACTGGGGTCAGCTCTTACAAAGCAAGAAACATATTTGAAACTACTGAAATGTAGTACAATAGTCAGCCAGCAATAAAAACAGTCGAGCCTAACTGGGTTTGGCTCTTGAAAACAGCAATACAATATACAGCTCCTATTTTGGTTTTATATTATATGTTCTTTCTAATATAACGGAAGCGCAAACTTTCTTTCATTATAAGGCGTCGAAGAGCCAAGCCGATCCTGGCTTGCCATCTAAAGATCCGAGCCGGACACTGTTCATGAATAACCGAACACAGCCGACCTGTTCAGATCGAGAACCGAGCCAAGATGGATATGTCTTAGGAACAGTTGAGTCGACCCCAAGCTTGAAAATGTGGCTCTATCCTGCCTCTAATGACAATCATGTAACAAATGGAGTAGCTGTGAGAATGACGATTACACTAAATTCAACATGTCTGGAGAACTCTGCCATAGCAAAAGCCAGATTAAAATTTGTCATAATCATATTTATAAACTAGTAAATCGCACAGCGAGAGAACTAGTCTACGCTCATTGTTGTCTGAAGGAAGGACCGAAGAAATGTGACGGTATGAAATTAAAAAATGTCGAATCTTTTCAACTTTCTGAGCCACTTTCAGAGTTCCAGATTGACAACAATACACCCGTTATACATTCCTCATTTTCAGGACCCATTTTTTTACTTCTAATCAAACTGAAATAAACTAAATTTACCAACCACACTTTTAGGGGGAACTGATTTTGCAAACTGTTGCGGACAAAGGACCATACGGAGGACTAAAACGCAAATACAATTGGTTCCATCGTATTTAGCAACATCAAAAAATTACATACCAACTATATAATTCTACACAAATTGTAAAATGTTCAAATTAGATTACTTTTGTTTCATAACAAAACTGAGTATTTTACTTCTGAGCAAAGCCAGAAGAATTTCATGACATATCTATTTATATTTAAATCAATAAATTCTCTTTTAATGAGTTAAATAACCATATATCAATTGTTTTTCTTTAACAAGCAATAAACTCATGTGGTATCAAAAAATTTAGATAATTTCATTTCATGTTGATATTTTAGCCCCTCGGTCGTAGCAAAGTAGCCATTAACGGTAAAGTTGTAAGTAGCCGGAAATGGATTCTGTTTATCAGCCATTTCTGGTCCGTCCCATCGGAAGAGTTCTTACTAAAAATGGCAGGATAAACACGAGTTAGATTTTTGTAATAAAAACCGACTTTAATTTCTCGAATCATTTGACAGAAAAAGCAGCAGGCCAGCCAAATATTAAATATAACGGAAAACTAAATACAATAATTATATATACGCGTCTAATACTTAAAAGGAGAGTGGTCACCGGAGCTCGAGTTAACCCTTTCATGCCCGAATTAATTTGAGCATCGTGCAATGTTTGACAAACTCAAGCCTGCGCCAGCGATCGAACCCGAAACGTACGATTGAAACTTGTGTACACAAACCACTAAGCTATCTGAGAGCTGTTGCTCGGTTCCTTAAGGAACCTCACAATGCGAGCGAATAACAACGCACGTTCAAACGTACGATATACGACAAACTCAGTAAACACGAGTCGCAATGTGCGTTTGGTCCATTTGGACCTTACGGGCATGAGAGGGTTAAAGTAACATATCGACATAATCAACAATAATTGCAATAGATAGATAAACGCTTTATGAAAGCGCGCAATTCAGCCTGTCAAAATTTCAGCGTTATATAACCGAATTTCCTATGTCAAGTTTGGTTTATGTGACGTAGCCCGGAATTATGTTGATATTTGCCATAGATTTATGAAAAACGTCGCCGTGGCGATCTAATGTACGAATGTCAACCGAAAGGCTATGACGGAGCGGTTGCAATTTGCGCCGTTGGCTGCATTTTTGGCGGTTCTCAATATCGGATCGGCGAAACGTTTCGCGATCGAAAATATCTTTATACGTGTACGAACGAGGGCGGTTGGTGTCACCGTGCTGTCATGGCGTGCCTTGATGACTACGGCCGCGAATATCGGAACGGACAGACATGGGTATCGGGCGATGGTCATTATCGTTGCAGAGCCAACGTCGAGGAAGAAGTGAGTATTTTTTCATGTGTTGCTATGTTCATAGAGAGATGATTTGCGAATGAGAAGGAAAAATTTTAGATTTTCAATACTTTGGTTATGTGTATTATTACAAAGGTCGCACATCACAAAGCAGCTAATTCTTATCATGTGGGATACCGATTTTCAATTGTTAACACTATTTTTGCCTTTGTCTATGGAAATGTTTAGTCTGGTCGTCTATATTAGCCCGGCCAAGCATAAATCTAGTCATATACTCGAAAATTACACTATTGATCGGAGGAGTTCGAGCTACCCAGAACAACATATCCACGTACTAAGTATATAATAAATTGATCATAGCAGTATTCACCAAGGAATTTGTCTTATGATGTTTATCTTTATCAACTTTAAAAAATAGCGCTTACTGTTGTTAAGATACGATCAAACGATTTATTTAATCTGCAAAAACTGAGGAGTAGCTAAGTAACCGTCAGCAAATATCTCAAATATGTACCTTTCGTCTCCAAGGTACTGGTCGTTTCGAGATAGCAGTATCGACATTCTATAGCTTTGTTTCTTCGTAAGTGACCAGTTCTCGTTGGAGAGGCTTGAGCTTCGTGAAATATATGCTCATGCATCGCTGAATTCCCTGCTTTATGTATACTAAGCTCGCTTCGCCTAATATGTTTCAAGAAATGCATTGAATAAGTGAATTGGTGACAAACCCGGAAGAATACGCAGATTAACTGTCTCGGGAAATCAACATTTATCATTCAAGTCAAGCAAAATTTGTCGAGATACGACATTAGCCTCGCAAACGTAAAAAATAGTTCATGTAATTGTCAAAAATCCCAGTAAAACGACTTAAAACCAACGTTCTAAATGTTATTTTCCACAAAACACTATAACTTGAAAAACACAACAAACAGTGCCATTACCAAGGATAGTGCTAATTTTCCTGCTTTCAAAGATTCGGAAGTTTCAGAATATCGATAACCTATTTAACTAGTGGAAGATAACCTTTCTCACATATGGCATTTGGCGTTCAATGTACACTAAACCTACACGACGTACAATTGCGCTAAATTAAGCTAAGATCACCTCTATTTTAGGCAAGCAAGGCCCGAGTGCTGGTCGAAGGCTGTGTCGATAAAACGAACCGAAACTATCCGCGTCAAATCGGCGAAGTATGGGTCGAAAATGATCTCCGCGTTCAATGTCAAGTCTACAATGAACGCGCGCTCAGGAACGTTATTGGCTACTTGACAAACTGAGTCTGCTGTGTATATAATGTTAACTGCATACCGCAATCGTAGTCCACATAACGTTTCATTAACGATATCACAAAACACTTGTCATCTGATATATCACACCGCGGTCGTCATTTTCTGATATTCTAAACTATCATGTTTGCTTCAAAAATATATACAGAGTATACACCTTTTATTATCCCGTCAAGCTGCTGGCCTATAACTTTAGCCTAAAAATAGGTGCATTTCTGCTCAAACAGAGCGACTGATGCAAACAGAGTTTCCTTAAATAACATTTTGACAAGCAAAAATATTTTGTGACCGTCTGTGATAGCAACAATAATTGGTTACAACCAAAAATCGAGTTTCGAATTATTCTTGTATAGACTTTAGAATTTTTCTTGTATTTTAATTAGAAAGCTTATGTAAAGAGTAATCGCACATATTATATATATACATATTTAAGAAAGAGAGGCGTTAATTTGGTCGTATACGTTTTCTTATTATTCAGGGTTGCAGCTGTTCGAAGAAACGCGGTATCAAAGGGTCAATCACCATGCAGAATTTTACATATTTTGCTGTACAAATTTTTGACAAAACATTTTCAAGCCATTACAGAAATTTCAATCATAACCCGAAAAATTTGTGTTTTCAAATTCTTGAATGAATTTTTTGCTTGGAAAATCCGAAAGTGCGGCAAAAATAGTATATATAATACGCAGTTGCCAAGTGTACCGACACCCGGTGTTTGAGCTATGACGTTCATGATTATTTTTGCCCTAGCTTCGTTAGAAGAGAGCGGAAGTATTATGTTTTTAGTCAAAATAGACAAAATTGGTATGTTTTAAACAAAAGAAAAAATCGTTGTTTTTTGCTGTGTTGAAAAGCGCCTGATGGTTTCAAATATTATCGGAACCGAATTTGTATGTACATATATATTTATATGTTTATATGTAATCGGAAACGAATTTGTGTGTACACACATGTATATATATTCGTATAATTATTATTTTCTGATGATATTCCGGCCAAAGGTTTATCAAAAACAAATTCACATAAGTTACTAGTGCATAATTATATTTGCACCTCCATTTCTTCACTTTTTAGTATATTAGATATACTAAAATAGTATAGATACGTTTGCTATAGATATATTTTGGATATTTATAGTTGACTGTGAAAGACTTGCACGCTTCAGTTCATTAAAATTTTGGCATTTTATTGCAATTCATATCTGTATGCAAATATTATGTCAAAGCCGTAATACTGGCCAGGAATATTGTCGTTTTTGTGCGAAATGTATATAAATATTATTATCTAACGCGTGATTTTAGAATAAAAATAGTAACCCTACTCTATCTTTACGTGTATGTGTGCAAAACCTGAAAATAAGAAATATTAGCAAACAAAGAACTGGCAACGATGACAAAAACGTTATTCGAATGTGATCACTTCGAATACTCGATACAGCTCGCCGTAATAAACCACAGCCTGTCTGGTTACAACTATATATTTTAACATCCCCACGATATTTCCATATCGTATGATCATATAAAAAAGGTAATCTAGACTGAGCCGATGAGAAACACTATAGAGCAGAAACCTCCATTATAGAGCAAATACTTCGCAATCTGTTATACACAATATGTTCCCGATTACATTTCAGCTATATAATCATTATATATACATAGTTAGTCCTTATGGCTGAACGCAAAAAATGCACAATAATGTTCCAAAACATCCCCTAAAATGTGATACAATATAATATAGGGCAAACTGATTTTTTTAATATTTTTGAACATTTAGCAGTTTCAACCTTAATAACTTGTTTCCAATCGTAACCGGTTCGCCATAAAGCTACTAAAATAGAACATGATTTTATGTGCGACAGTTTTACGAGGTTATTCATAAAATATTTTCGCAGAATTTCAATTCGAACAGGGTTTCCGAAAAAGCTTTTATGTCAACATATTCATTACAAGTTTAACGTTTATACTAACAAAATAATTAGGTGCATAATATTTACATACGAAATTGCGCATCACAGTATTCCGAATTGTTCAACAATTGCAAACCCGAAATTCCATATTCCTGGCAAAAACTACTTCCTCATTTAACAATGTCAATACGTGAAACATAAACAAGCTAACATATTGTGCCGTGGATGTAATTGAATCGTTAGTATTAATTGTACAAGTGGAACAGAAAAACTAAAAGTCCAAATTTGGTAAATCCTATATTCGGTGCCAAAATTTACTATATTTTGCTCTGGAACCGTCTCGCAGGGTTAATATCACAGCTAATATAGTGCTAACCAATGAAACCACCTTAGTTAAATAACCTTATAATACCATAGTTCACCCCCAACAAACAAGAAACTTTCTTTCTAAAAATTTTGAAACTTCACTTCTAAGGTATTTTATATCTTTGGCTCATAGATCCAAAACAACAGCCCTGACAAAAATGCACAATGAAAGTTCTCCGTTTCTATCCTTCCTGCGAAGCCTCTGTCCCGACATATAAGCCGCTAAAGATAGATACGCATGTCACCTTTGGCCCCTCTAAGCCCATTTGATCCGGAAGATATGGTAAGCGGGTTTAGCGTCTAATAAATGGGCAGCAATGAACCGAATTTGTGATGAAATAAAAAAATTGTGAAGATCCATCAAACCGGCAATGAGTTATGATTTCCAAATTTTTACGATTTTTACCGCTAGAAAAGCTATGTTTGTGTAATATCGACGTGACGCTGCTGCATTACGCACTTCTCAGACGTAATGCCCATACGACCCCGGCTATCGTGACTTCAAGGGCGGTCCTATTGGGTAAATTTTCTTTTATTCGGGTGAGGCCCAAGAAATTACGGAGCTTAGCAAGCCGCAGGAGCGCTTCACAGGATGTGTTCTGATCCTGACGGACGGGTTGCGCACGTCGTCTACGAGGTACTACCTTTGAGGTCCCCAGGGAGGTTGGCTCCGTCACCTGCTCACAGGCCAAAGAGACCACACCGCTATTCCCTATCCGCGTTTAACCCGGAAGTGTAAAACTTTAGGTATTTAGGTTTGATCGAAATCGGTTCCCGCTTTCTGAACGGTTAGTTTATTTGATTTAGCCAGTGGCCCCCACTAGGGTCCAACAAATCCCTAGACGTTTAACGTCGGATCCGTGCCTCTAAATTTCCTATTCTGGGTGCTCAGCGTGAGTTGTAATTTTGACTGTACTTTTCCTAATTGAGTCGCACGAGTCGTACTTACACTATAACATAATTAATACACGTATACGTAATCGGCGAGTCACGCCAAGGTTTGCTTCTTCGATGCGCGTGTCAAACCTGAACGTGGGTCGTCGATTAGGGTGACGGATTTCAAACCCTTTTTAAATACCTATCGCTACTACGGGACAGCAAAACACTTGAACAACTTGAGTTTCCATTGAGAATTTATTGATGACTCACAAAGTTGGGTATAGACAGACACATATTGTACGGGCGAATACAATAGGCACTATGTCACTGATATGGTACGCTAATAAGAGAATGAGCAGGGCGTCGAACGGAATGGGTCGCGGAGTCATCGCCTTTTTCACGGAACTCCCACAGTTGTGTCACATCACGGCGTGTGCAATTAAGCCTTTTCGAATGACAGCTGCGCTTACCTTACTCATGAAAAACAGTGGGTCAAATCACAAGCCAGTACCGGCAAGTAATACGGTTAGTTATCGATAAAAAGAGGCGCCATTGAACTAACTACTGGCTCGGAACTACGATTACTATTATTAAAGGAGGGTACTACGACAAACAGCAGGTTCAGGTAAGCGAAAGGCGGATACGAAACAAGGCATACGGGACAAAGCTTACAATGGGACTTTCGCGGGACTTCATCTTGCTCATCCTAATCACGAGACTATGGTACATGATAAGTAAGCATTGGTAGCGATTGGTTTAATATACGGCATAGTATCAATACAAGCGAGAAATGGTACATATGTATATATATATATATATATATATATATATATATATATGCTTGCAAAACGGTATGTTTAGGAGGCACTCGTTGGTACGACTCGTGAATTTTCCTAGTATGTGACAACGATACAATATCCATAATTTTCCTTCTCACATACATACCTACTTACAGTGACCATGAAATAAGTTTTCAACATGATTTATAGACCTACTAATTAATTTTGGTTCTGGATTCATATGAAATCAGATTATTTCTCGAGTAATAGAAAATGAAAGTTTCGGTGGGTTGTATAGACATCAATGACAAATTTTCGGTTCTAATTCCTTACAAAGTTAATTCACCAGCGCTATGGCGGAAGTGACAAAATTCGGTCTTAGATCGCGGCTAATCCGTGATCTAAATAACTGCAAAAATAGACTTTTCGGGTCTACAAATATGGGCTATAACAGTGCCAAAGTGATCGAGTAGATTTATCTCATGAATTGCGCCTGGGTCCCGGTAGACTAAGGTAGGGACCGAATTTTAAAATCTTCCTAATACATAATTATAGTCTTAATTTACTATGCGAGTTACGCATAGTGGACATTCCTACGAAGAAACAGCGAGAGTTTCAACAAAATTCCTGGAGGGAATCTTAAAATATTTTGAGTTTACATTTTTGGTGGGGTTAGGCCTCTTCAAGGCCGTCGGGTTTAGGATTCCGATATGAAATCGATAGGTTTTATAAGTACATTCGTTGGCAGACTTTATTGTTAAAAAACTGCCTAAGTTACAGCTACATTCATGGAGTAGATCCTAATATCATGTTTTGGTGGGGGCGAGCCCTTTCAGGGTCGTCGGGTTTATGTTGCCGACGCGATATTAGAGAATTTTACATATCGAATAAATGGTTCGAATCCTTCTAGAGATCCGGATAAAATCTTAATCAAATCCCTGGGGTGGTTTTCGAGACATGTCAAATTTTCTACCTAGGCGAGCCGTCTCGCTTACGGGGCTTTGTGGCAATAAGTCGGTTGATGGTTCAGTATGAAATTTTTGCGTTGCCTATAGCACTATTGCCTTATTAATAAATCTTGACTAAGTCCCTAAAGTAAATAGCTCCAAAATACAAATGAATTCCTACTAACAGAACGTCAAAAACAAATGAACGAATGTGCGTCCAAAGAAACCATAAAACTTTGAAAACAAGCTTTGATAAATACTAGATAAAACTTGTGTGACCATGGACGATTCGGAGTCCTACTAACTAATTTTCAACCAAAAGTTTTGTTTAACCTCGGTGGGCTCAGAGAATATGTTTCTACCTTGACTCAGGGAATCATGTAAAATTGCATCTTGACGCGAGTGTCGCGTTTGTTTGTGTCCTAACTTATCGACCGAGGGAGGGTCAGCACGACTTCGGCCGCAGGATAAATTTGAGGGTCTAGTTATCACTACGTGCCGGCGGGACAAGCTAGGACGGATGGGAGTATCATGTAAACCGAAGTATGGACAGGGAGTCCATGGAGACTTAGGCTTAGGGTAAAGCGATACGAATGTCTTATTCCGACCTTAAATGCTCTCAGAGCTAGTCCTATCCTACGTCGACACTAGTCAGTCTTCAACCTACGTCTCCCTGCCCACGCTTACATACTCGTATCCGTTGACTCGGCGTCCATCGCACGTCTAACCGATCGAATAACCAAAAAACCATAACGCAGAAACAAGTTAGTAAAGTCGTACGAATAGGAAAGCGTCAGAGGGGGTCTGGAAAACGACCGCACTCTGCGCTGCCGAAGTCGAACCGAACGCTGCGTCTCTGCTTTTATACCAAATTTTAAATTTTCAAAATTTTGAATTCTCTGGGCGGTTAAAGTGCTTATTCAGCACTTTTGGGGAGATTTGACCCTAAATTTGATCTTTTAATCAAATAGTCTTATCGGAGCAAATTTCGATCATTTTTGGACAAATTTAATGTCCAAATTTATATATAATAACTTTGATTTATAGCATTATTTATATCAAACTAGTATAAACTCTTAAGAAATAAAACTAAACTTTTATACACAACCCTCTAGAAACTTCTAATAAAATTTCCATTAATGAATTCAAAACCGCGTATTACAGACCACCACATCAACAACCAAAATAACTCGCAGATTCAAGTCTGTTTACACACCACACAGTGGTTTAACAAGTAACGCAAAGTGGGGTGCTAACGTCTCATTTCCAAGTTGCCTATAAAACAACAATTAAGTTTAGTATAAACATTATATCAAATTTATATGAAGTTTGCCGGTTTGCTGATAAGAAACTTGCTAAAATGTTAATATTAACGTCGGGCTTCAAATTAATTCATTTAAGCTTGATATTAAATCGCTGATGTTCTATGATCTGGTTGACAGTATATTTTGTTTACTCAATAAGTCAATAGACGGCAAATGAAACGAGCCAAGCAGCTAGTACAAACTCAAACGAAAAGAGCGATACAAATGCCGATATTTATATAAATTTTATTCCTGCGTGGATGTTGACATAAGGGCCGTATAAAGTTTACGATAAATCTGGTATAAACTCGTGTACTTAAGTGACAAGCCGAGAGATGCGCTTAAGTAAACAAAACAAAAGGAAGCGAGGGCAACGGGGTAAAAAGAGGGTGGGGGGTCAATGGGAGATGGCCGAAGAGCCAAAAGAAGTTCGGATTAGGGCTCGGTATGTCCGACCGAACAAAATGATATGTAACAGGACCGTATTCGGTCTACAGGGGAAATGAGCTCTTGGGGGAGGGTCCATGTCAATTTTTTACCCAGGGTATGGTGTTTTAAACGGTTTCCGGGGTTTAGGGGCATACTTTTCTGGGGTGTTTTATACATTTTTGTGTTAGTCTCGACAAGGGGAATACAATGAGGGTCACACGCCGGTCGTGGCGTTATTTTGTGTTTTCCATGGGGAGGGGTATCTAAAAGTGGGCGGTCCGGGCTAAAAGAAAGCCTCGGGTCTGGGGGTCACAACGGTACTACGTATATACTTTTATGACTAATATTCGCGGAGTTATATAACTAATTGTGTTTTTAGTTATTTATGTACGCACTAATCTGCTCATAAGTCCGTGGATCCGGGTCGGATCTCCACGAAACCGATCTCATTGGAAAGACCGTAAAATTCTCTATAGGAAATGTTAAGCATTTAATCTTCGAGTTCCCAACGGTTCCGGAGTTATGGACCGGAGCCGATACCTTTAATACCAAATTTTCTTAATTTTGTTTCTTATCTCGACTAGCGAAAATGAACGCTGGTATTTAATATTTCATAACGCCTTACGAGTTACCAGTGTAGTGATACATATTGAACACTGGGAAGTTTAATATTTCGGATTTGATCTTATATTTTTCAAGAAATTTCCTCAATTGCTGTTCGCTTTCGGGCGAACAGCCATATTTTTGTGGTCCTCATTCGTGAGGACGGTTGTGACGGGTATCCGTCACGGCCAATCTTTCCAATGATAAATCGAAATGAACTTCGCGGTACTACCACGCGGGGTAGGGCTATTCCTACGTATGCACATATATTGGGTTCAGCGGGGTAGAGTCGTACCGTCCTATAATTCTATTCAACTCGAATATGGCAAGGGCTCACCGTACTCGCAATCTCAACCTACAAAAACGCTGCTTTACAAGGGCAAAAATCCCTAAAATTTTTCTTAAAATTCTCCTTAACAAAGCAAATTATTTCCAATTTCTTATGCCCCCAAACTGGTACAGCACAGGATACAATTACAGATACAATTATCATAAGAATGACAATGAAGAGCGGCGCTTTTATGGCCAGTAAACAGCACAATTACATCACAAGGTACAACAACGAGTATCATTATCATATAGATGTCAATGGAAGGTGGCGCTTTTACGGCCAATAACACGATTAATACACGATAAATATACATGTTCACGGTCAATGGTACAAAATTATGGCAGATTCCGGCGCTTTTATGGCCTTTACCATCACAATATACGGTACAAATGGAGTCATCATAAACGGTATGAAATCGTAATGAATAGCAGGCGCTTTTATGGCCTTTACAGTACAAAGTTATGGTATGAATATAACACGACCATAACGTCTATATATATCGTAATGAATAGCAGGCGCTTTTATGGCCTTTACAGTACAAAGATATGGTATGAATATAACACGACCATAACGTATATATATAAGTACTTTCGAGTCGGACGGCCAGACTGTGCGCGTAGACCTGAAAACATGCACGAGCAATAATGGTAACTCCAATGGTACATAGATACGCGACACTAATGACAATATGAGCAAATTATATAGCAAGTGCCTTTATGGCCATCACACAAGATACGTCAAAACAATGGTAATATACGTATATATATGCGAACTAGATATGCCAACGAGCCTTTATGCTCCAACTATCAACAATCAGCTAGCCATATGTATATATTCGGTAACATATTTCAATGATTCTTCATCCCTAAAACGTTAATAACGATATTCCCTTTCGATCACAAAAACTGTCGGCAGTGCGGGCCGAGCTATGGCGAAAATCTTTAGTTCGTAGCGAGATTGATGGACGTAACGATTCCTGATTTGTATTATCTATATACGGCTTACAAATAGGGTGGCGGTAACGCTTTATCGTCGGTACGTATATACGAGGGAAATTCGGCTTATGTATTCGCTGGCGCACGGAGGGGCTATATATTGGTTCTAAGCCCATTTACGTACGTATTCCGGTGTTACTGTGGGTTTCGTAACCGAATGGGTTATTTCCATGGGGTGTTCGAAATCGGGAGACATTTACGACTAAATCCGGAAATGTTGACCATTACGCTATGGCCGGATTATTGGGGGTAGTTGCCAAAATGTTAACCATTTCGCTGTGGACAGGGTTTTTTTTGTATTCGGTAAAATGTTGTCCATTAGACTGTGGACAGGATTTTTTTGCGTTCGCTAAAATGTTGTCCATTATACTGTGGACAGGATTTTTTGGTGTTCAGTAATATGTTGTCCATTATACTGTGGACAGGATTTTCGTAAATGTTGGCCATTGTGGTGTGGCCAGGATTACTGTAAATGTTGTTCATTGGACTGTGGCCAGGATTATGGGTTTTCGATAAAAGTTTGCCATTGGGCTGTGGTCAAGATTAATCCACCTCATAACGATCCGTATGGGTCTGTTACATCTCTTAAATTTCTAAAGGGAAATTTTTTGACTCTTTACTAGGGATTGGAAGATTAAGTACTGCTTCTATGGGTGGTTTTGTCGGAATTTTGGATTCGTTTTGAGTGTTCTGGTTTGTTACTGGTGGCTTCGCAGTCAATTTTCGTACTGCGGTTCTCGCTGGTTTCAGCGGGTATTTACTGCTACAGCAATACGTAACCTAACCAAGAAC
>JASANE010000360.1:0-12192 GCA_030248225.1 Trileptium ribeirensis | reverse complement strand
ATATGGTTGAATAGGAGATTCAAGATCGGAGATAATATGCGGAACTATATGCACTTACTCGAGCGGGGCAAAAAACTGAGTTTCCTTCTTTTATTACGATGTTCCAAGAAGCTCCTATGACGAAAATTCGCTGAACTTATTCAGAAAAGATGAAAGAAAATGAAACATTTGGAATGACGTTATTTGTTATTCACTAAGCTACCTATTGATCATCTCAATGGACAAATACACATGCTTCACTGGAAGGTGGCTTGAAGGAACTTAACACGATCTCACGGTTGTGGATGTTAATTTTGGGTGTGCGATATCAGTTACTGCCACTGCACTGTGAGGATGTGTTCACAAAAGTGTAAACTTTGAGCTCAAAATTTTAGTTCACGTTTTTATCAAAGCTTAAAAAATTTTTTGGCATTTTTGGTAAATTTGAACGCGTGAACTGTATTCAAACTTTCACAGCATATGACTTCAGCTAATCAGGAACAAAGAATATATCTTGAAAATTTTTAAGTTCAAAATTCGAGTTCAAATTTTGAGGGTTGGCGACCTGCCTCATTTTTTCATTTAGAAATTGCAGTCAAATTTTAACTAAAACGTCTAAATGTTTTAACAACAATTAACAGTTAATATGCTTGACAAGAGGAAAACAGTATATATATTGGATTAAACACTAATTAGTGCTACTGTACTGTACATGTATACTACATTTATTCATATATGGTTATATATTATGAAGAATTTTTCCTGAGTGCATCTTTTGCCAAGTTCAAGTTATATGGCTTCATATCCCCATGCATTGTTTTGGAAGCTCCTTAACTTGATATATATATTATTTGCTTCGTTCCGAAATATATAAGTGCTTGAGGGAAACCTGTTTTGTTCGTGTGCCCAACTAATCCACTATCAAGGCAAACAACTGCACAGTTGAAGCTCTCACAAAGCGCATTATTTTTTCGAGTTGCTACTAGTGGCAAAACAACATATTTTGTTTCAGGGACTCGTGTCTACTGTCCACCAGAATGGATTATGGAACATCGTTATATTGGCCGTCCCGCTGCCGTGTGGTCTCTTGGTATCCTGCTGTATGACATGGTTTGTGGCGATATACCGTTCCATTGTGATGCCGATATAACGAACGGACATTTGTTTTGGCGTAATCGAAATCTATCTGGAGGTAAACATTTTTAGATTTATAGCACTCTGAAGTTGTAGTTGATATATGAACGAACGACAAACCTGGCAATTAACACGCCACGCAATGTACGCTGCGACAAATGTGTCCATGTAAAAACGAAAGTGTAAATTAGTTTAGCTGTTCTTGTTATAAACTAAGCTTTGGCAATTCTCATAATCAATAAGCTGGGAAACCATTCGGCGCTTCTTTACATAATCTTTAGCAAAATTTGACACAGCTGGTTTATGCTCTCTGGAGAAAGTTTAGCAAACGAGCAGCTAGTACTAGGAAACTTGTAATATAAATTTGGGGTCAAATTTCAAATTTTACTCTCGCTATATGTTGATCTATATCCTAAGAGTATGCCCTCTAATATATGTGAACCTACATCTCTTCTTAACTAAAATTCGCCATTCGCCAGTTGGATCCAATATGATACTAAATACTTTTTGATGTACCTTTTTATTAGGGCTATCTTAATATCTTATAATGCGTCTATCATGAGTCCATGTGTTTGCGGTAACAAAACTACAAAAAGATAAATAAGACCAGTATCGACGGGACTTCATCACCAAACTTCTAGATTGGTAGAACGGAGCGCAGGACCATTAGATCACATTTTCTTTAAACTATCCTTCATTATGTCGTGGCTTGTTTTAATTATGGTGTGTGCTTCTGAAAGGTTTTTGAAATGCAACAGACATGCTAATCTTGATAAATTAGAACCATCAGAACGTAACTAGCAGCCACAAACTGTACCAATGTGGCTGAAATAAAAAACATAGAAATCAGTGATGAAGCTTATAAAATGTATCTTAAATTATGATTTTGATTTTTCAATACAAAGTAGTATATAAAATATATTTTTAGTTGGTATTTGGAAAATCTTCATTATTTAACAAACATATAATTAGCTGCAATATTTTGGCGAATACTGCAAAAAGTTTCAGTAGGGCGCAGCTGGTGGGGTCTTTCGTAGAATCCCTCCCAGCCTAAAATTGGTGAATTCGAAGAAATAGCGGAAATTTTGGTATGATTTGACTGTGTTCGACGAGGCGCTTCAGAAAATATCCATCCATATTGTTGACAAAATTTTTTTCACTTTTTTTGGTTACCAGTGTTATCTAAAATTTTATCTCCATAATATACGTTTGATACAAGTAGTTTTGGAGAAAACTCGATATATAAATGTATGATTTTACGTATCATTGATGAGCTAATGTCAAAATCAACGAAATCGGTTCAAGGAGTAACGACTGAAGCTTTCACAGGGTTAGCGCACGTAGCTTAATTTTATAAAATACACCTATAAAATTTCACCCATAACTTTTTGGCCAGCCAATAATAGAAGTAAAACCAAATTTTAACTCTTATCAACTTTTCACGTATAACAGTGGCAGAGCAACATTAGGAGTACCTTAGGAAGAAAATTGAAATAAAGAGCTTCTAGGATTAGCCAGACTAACACTTAGGCCAGTCTTAGGTTCAGGCTTAGCTCTAGTGCCAGTGAGACAAAACTGTAACATTTGACATGATTCGGTAGTTGAGGGGGGTTTGGGGAAATTGACCTGATCCCAAATTTTATGTGGATTGACTTATTCTACGATAAATTTTATAAGCAGCATTAGGATCTTTATAGAGGGCACTGGTTGCTCAGCACAAGGTGTGTAAGGTCATAAACTTTTGCCTATTGAAATATATATATACAACAGATCAGACAATGTTGAAACATTGCGTTTGCCATTTTGTTTGCGCTGTTTTGTGCTGGTAAACAATCCCTCGTGCTATGGCTGAAGTGCAAAATAAACAGTCGATGTAACTTAAACTCAATTTCATATAAAAAGCTAATGCATGGTCAAATAAGACAAGTTATATTGCTAACCAAAGGTATCGCTGAAAAATTCGGGTTTGGTAGTAGCTATATTAATTTCATGTTATGCAGTATGAGTTACTACAATTTCACGTGAATTGCGGTAATACATAACAATGGTTCGTTGCTTGCAACCGAGCAGCTTGTTAGTCACTTTCGCCTATTATTAAATGTTACAGAATGCCGCGATCTAGTTCGACGCTGCCTTGCGTTCAAGCCAGAAGAGCGACTCTCGATCGATCAAATACAATTTCATGTTTGGATGCACGGCGAACTATCGCATGTGCCGTTTCCTACGCATTCCGCATATGGTAATGGACCTGCAGCAGTAGCTTTAGTGCATCATCGGCCTGGTCAACACGAACAACATCAAGTACTACGATTACTACAACCACACAGCAGTAATTATCATCGCAGTAACAATAATCAGCGTCGTCTACCGAATGAAGCAGCTCATCATTCGGTCCCTAGCACGTCCCACGTTGACCCCGGTCACGATTTACTGCCAACAACAACTGCAGCAGCAGCAGCATCTGATGCCGTGGTAACGTTTATTGCCGAGCTTGATGGTGATCAGCAACCGAGTACGTCCAATCAAACAGCTAGCAACCAGCTAGGCGTTATTAATGCAACAGGTACAACTGCGACAACCGTTGGATCTCCCGACGGAACTATGTTATATTATGGTGGTAGTGGTCTGTCGCTTCCGGCAATTCAGCATCATTCGGCAATTAGTGACACTGAACAGCAGCAGCAACAACCTGCTGTGTTCTGCAGCGGCGGCGATGACAATAATGGTATGACTCTTTCACTTCAGAGTCATCGACGACATCATCCACCATGCAGCGAAGATCGTCTATCTGACGTCGGAGCAGGCGGACATAAACGTCATAGGCATAGCGATAAAATTCGACTTGAAGGCAGCAGTAGCGGTCGCTGTAGCAAGTCATTTTGTAGTCAACATATTCATCATCGGCATACTCATAATCTGCGACAATATCAACACCCACTTTCGACGAACAATGCATCGACGTCGAACCCAAGCGCAGTTCAACATCATCATCATCCTCATCACCCGCAGCTAATTTCATCACCCTCAACTGCAACAACATCAAACGCATCGACAGCGTCTTCATCACCATCGTCGCCGCTGCCACCAGTTCATTTTTACTATCATCACTGTCATCACGATTCATTGCCTGACGAAGATTCAAAATCCCTCCTAGTTTCACACGGTCAAGACTCTATAATTCCGCTGCAACATCATGAAGAACAACCTAGAGTAGCTGCCACAGCCAGTCACTTATTTCCGATGTCAGCATCGTATCATAATGAGCTTTCCACAGCAGCAGCATCAGCGTTGTTAGCAACTGATTCTGCTACGACATCTCAGCAAGCTAGTGAGCTTGAGTTTGTTACGGGGAATAACGGCCATCAACGAAATAATCATCATTACGCATCTTCGGCAGCGTTGGCAATTGCTGGACACAATTATCCGTCAAGTTGTAAACTTTTAACACATATTCGCCACCCCAATCATGCACAACAACAAATATACAAACCAATTGCGATTCGTTTGGATAGTAACAATATCAGCAGCGGTAGCTTTGCTCATAATCATGTCGCCGAAGTCGAGGATGATTTTGGGGACCTCGAACTCAGCTATAGTCGCCGTACCAGTAACGAGCCGCAGCTGGATTCGCAACCAATGGAATCTGACATGATTGCTGTTACGTCTGTAGCACAAACGTCCCCGGCTGCCTTGATTAACTTGGGCGGTCCGTCTTTGCTACCAGTAATGATTAGTGAAGCACAGGATACAGTAGCTCCGTTTTATGCGACTGAAGGGGCCGGTGCAGCTGCAGCGGTTTCTCCAGACCCTATTGCACTGGTGTCGCTTGCTTCTGACTCACAGTATCAGCAGGGGCCGGCAGCAATCCACTTGGATCAGCATGCCGATCCTGTATTCGAGAGCGGACAGTCAAGTAGTGGCTCCGTTATTTTATTGGAAAGCGTTAGTGAAAAATGTGATAGTTTATGCACGACTACAAGTGAAGGAATGATGATGGACCACAGTATTGGTCCTGAAATGTCACAGGATTTTATTCTCAGTCAACAACAACAACGATTTGCATTTGCAAATCCGCAGTTAGTTCAACAGCAACAAAGCTTTAGTTCATTAGATGATCATCGGACGACGAAAATAATTTCACTAAATAATGTAGGCGAACGCGACAATTCGCTGTTGTCTTTTCCCCTTACACACCATGCGCAGCTCAACATTAGCTTAACACAACCACATGCTTCTACATCTGTCTTGTCATCGATTTTTATTGACTACGGCACATCATCGATAAGGAACGGTGGTGGCATGTTAGATCAGAGCTTAATATTCTCTTCACCAGTACCTGGACATCATCACCGAACACAATCTTTGCGTCACTGCGACAGAAAGACCGCTTTAAATTTTGTTTCAGACGAATCGGCTCGCTTCAATTTGGAACATTCAACACCTCTGGGTGTCGGTTACAACCCTTTGCATGAAAATATAAGTAGGACTGTTTCCAATCAAGATGAACATCAGCCAATGGAAGAAGCAAATATTAGCGATGAGTTCGGTACCGTTAGTGACGAACAGTTTGGCAAGAATCATGCTCAAAACACTTACTCTGTCGGTGGTAAACATCTAATAACTGGTCGCAAAGCAAAGGGTAAAGTGAAACCAAATCCTAGGCACTCAGAACATGATCGTTACTACATGAACGGACTTTGGCGAACTTGTAGAGGAATTTCGGAGGCTGAACTGAGCCGACCATTTGATGGTCCAAAGTCAATGCCTAATCACATTGCATCAGCTGCTCAACTGTTACCAAGTGATGCCGCCATGCAATCCCCAGGAGCAACCTTGCAATTGGTTGTAAATGAACAAAACAAGCCGCCTACTGCAGTGTCTGGCGCTCTAATAGTTGATGGAAACATTGTTTGCCAAGATAATCAGGATAGCGAAAGCATACCCACTAGTAATATTGTGCGGGGACTCTCGACGGCAACAGGCTTAGCTAGCTATAGCACCTATTTAATGAATAACAATAAATTCGGTAACATTACTAACAACTGCAGCAATCCGCGAAGTAGCGGTAGTAGCAGTGGAATCGGAAGCAGCTTAGCGTCCTATTCAACAAATAGTTCGTCGACGGGCACTGGACAAGCCGGTGATAGCAATTATCATTCGGGGTCATCATCAGTTGGCAGCAGCGGAGTTGTCAAACCATCGAGAACGACAATAGCAGCAGCAGTAGCACCGATATCGTCGGAAGAACCAACTGAATCGAGAATGATTATTGCAGAGCCTCCGACAACTGCTCCAGCTGCAAATGATGGTTATATGATGAGTGATTTGAATATTTGCGGTAGCTTATAAAACCGTTGTCAGCTCACAGGGGCGTCGCAAGAGGGGTGGGCGCCCCACTTTTGCTGATGGAAAAACTTAAATAAATATAAATAATTGGAAAGAACCGGCACCCTCCACTATTCAAAAGCTGGCGACGCTCGTGATTTTGGATGATGTGTATACACCACTCGCAATTTTGGTAGCAGATATTTCGTCTACTGATTTTCGACAAGACGGCTTGCCTGTAATACGGTCACTCGCTGCTTTGACAAAACAATATTAACTGTAGGAACACATAGTGCTGGTAATCTAGCATTTGTTTGAGTTAACTGGTGTGATTCTTGTCATTAGTGATTAGTGGGGAAATTACTTTTCTTACATATTTCGTCTTTTTTATTTGATGTTCACTTATTCATATAGCTTATTTTGAGTATTCTCACGGTCATATTTGTTTAAAGTATATATATGTATTTATAAATTGATTTGATAGATGGTTTCGTACTTTGGTAACTGTATTTTTAAGCCGTAGCTGATGGATGTTGAGTACTAAAGAGATTGCAGTCACAAAGTATGCAGAGTTTCTAACCTTGATTTGGGATTAGATTATATGTGAACCCGAAATGGGTGATTTTGAATAAGAAAATTTTTTTATTTCAGTATATCGAGAACTGGCACTACGGACTGACTTTACGGCATCGTGAACGATAACTCCATTGATACTTGGATTTGCAAAAGGCTTCGTAGGAAATTGCCTATATTTTAATTATATATTCCAAATTTTGTTTTAAAGATCTGACTTGGTTAATTGGTTTTTTCAGTTTTTCCATTGTTGTGAACTGTATCAGGTGACATATAAATCTCACTTCAAGATTTTTTCAGTGTGTAGGCAAGGCTTCTTGGTTCTCAAGTGTAGTGAAGAGTTTTACAGGTATGTCTTAGCCGTTAGCGTTAGTGCTATGTCAAATATTGCTAAGCCCATTAATATAGATAAGTTTTATATTTCCTTTAAGACTTGTGCTCAACTTTGTGAGCTCTGGATGAAAGTTCATACGCTGTTCGTTCGTTTTAATGACATAGCTGATCCTGTTTAACTCCGTGGTAGTCACGTCTCACTAATCGTTTGCTTGAGACTTGTACTCTACTTCATATGACAGACTTGTATTCTACTTCATATGACAAACAACATGACCCTAATGTTGTGTGCCTGGTGTATAAACGGGCGCAAAATTTCTTTTCTCTTACGTATACTTTGGTATAAATTAATGTGAATGCGCAGTGATGTACTCTTTAATAACAAGGTATATATTTAAGACGACTTTTGACTGAAATTCGATAAGACTAGTAGCAGGATGTAAACTACACGAAGCCTTATTACTCGTCAAATTTTACGAGTACTTTCCGATTTCACACTGTCGATATATACCTATACATACGTTTTTAATTTGAAAATTAAATTCACTAATGCATCGATGGTTAACACTTTCCTGCAAAAATTGTGTATTTTGTACAATGTTGAGCAAACTTGACGCAGTGCCGGATTAAACCTTGATCTATACTAACACGTTTGTAACAGCTTATTTGTCGGGCGGCGCGCGTTTGCACGTGTGTTGTTCGCTCGCTTTGTGAGGTTCCTTAATGAACTGAGTAACAGCTTATAAATAGCTTTGTGGTTAATGTAAAAAGTTCTCAGCGAAGCCACCTAGGTTCAATCCGACGCAGCGGCAAAAGTTTACTCAACGTCGTACAAAATCTCAATAATTAATGCGAGCAAGAATTTACATCGTTTCAGTCTAAAATATAAAATCGTCATTCATTTTTCGGCAAGGAGAACTACAAAATCCTTGACTACATACAACCAAGAGTACATAGGGTTGGGTATGACCAATCTGTGCCTTCTGATGTTAACCCGTCTAGATGACAAGAGAGTTTTCAAGCTTAATGGATATTTTAGTCTTAAGGACTCTTGCTATAACCGATTTACAATCCAACACGGTACGTAGCGCCGAATATTTGATATTCGTTCGTGATTGTTGATAGTTTTGTGTGATTTTGGTGTCACAGGGTAATAGAGTTATTTATTTATAAGTTATTTCTTTGTTTTGAGTGCACTCTGTTCTATTTGTAAGGATATTGGACGTTGCGTAGTAACTGTTTTGTTAAAGCATTTTATTTTGCCTACCTTAACTCATAACGTTGATGATATTGATATTATTTCGTTTTAGAATATATATACGCTGCATGCATCGTAATAATGTCAGTTGTGTCCTGTCCGATTGCCGATGAGAAAGCGGGTTTAAAATAATATATATAAAATTTTGTCTATTTTCGTACCTATTATTGCGTTTACTTAAGCAGTCACTTTACACATCCGAATATTTTAGTTCGAGTCAGAACTTTTTTTTGATCAAAGTATTTGTTCTAAGAAAGGCTCATGAATTATCGTATACATGGATGGATGTTTGTGGTGCAGCAGTTTAACAGAAATCCCGGCAGGTAGGCACAGAAAGCCAGAGGCGCACAGATTTCCGGGGGCTATATCCCTCCACCAAGCTGGATAACATAGTGTAACTTTATATCTTTTACTATGATACAAATTCAAAGTGACATTTAACACAACTAGGAAAATTTAATTCCAGTTTCGCATGCTCCGAACAATCCGAAGGAATCAGTACCACTACGCCAAATGACAGTCTACTTAGCATTTTTATACCTTTATTTAACACATGTTTTCACATTAGTACCAAAAACTGGGGCGTGGAACACAACTGCATTCTACAGCGCTTATGGATTTATATAATTTATTATTGTATATACATAATGATTTGCTATATAACTCTAGTTAGCTTATTTACCATTATATGTAAGATTAATTTTTGTCACTGTAAGCTTAACTCTTATGTCCTTAAATGTTAATGTATTGAGAATTGAACGTGATCTATATACATCTAAATTATTTTCGTTGTGGTAGTTGACATCGCTTTCACCAATTATCTGGTTAGGCATTACATATTCAACTGCATTGCACTGACTCATTGTGGCTGAAGAGCAAGCTTTATCACGTCTGACAGTTCTACCTACTCCGAGGATCATTTTAAGGTGTGCCCAACACCGAAAATTGTTACAACGTTGCAGCAGAAATAGCTAAAACCTGCCTTTTTGTAGCAATATGTATTGTAGACACAAGTAGGTAAATAAGTAATTTGACTTTGTGACATGTTACTTAGCAATTAATGAAATTGAGTGTATGCATATTTGGAAAGATAGTTTGACTCGAATGAACAAACATTAATGCTAAAAATATGTATAGTGCACGTAAATGTACCTTTCGTACAGATAAAATAATACAACGTCACTTGCACATCAAAACGGCCGATATTCGTTGCTGTTTTCTCAAATCTGTGTAACTATAATTTTGCTAAACGGCATCTCCACTGTTTCGCGTACTACATGCTTAGTAACGTGAAGTGTACACAGCCAAGGCACAGGTGTCAATAGGGGAAACCCAACCTAAGCGTCAGACTCCCAAGCCAAGTTTATCCTCTTGAAGGCTGTACCGCTCCACAGTCCTATGTTAATTCCTGATTCAATATCTGAATGACAATGAATCTTTAGACACTACTATTACGATGAATTGAATATAGAAACCCGTAGCCTAAGCCCCGAACACCCGCTCTAAGATTTTGTCTAACTTATCACAGAATAAATTCGGCAGTCCTATCTAAATAAGTCATTATTGGTTATTTTAGAGGCTTTATCTACATGAGTAACTAAAATCAGTCCTCCGAGATCTTCAGACGTTAGTATAGACAATGCCCATCACGAAGCAGCTTACAGCGGCGTTGCAAGCCTACATTTCGATAGAAAGAGAAAGTTCATCAGTGTTAGTTAAATGTATTGACTTGCAATGTTGCACAGATAAAAATGTCTGCTGCAGATAATAATATAATGCAATAAAGCTTATCCAAAACTACACTTAGCAACACAAATGTAGATACTTGATGATAGGTGTCGAAGGTCCGTCGGTTGAGAGAGGAGTAGATGGTTTTTAGGGGTGGTCTTCAAAAGGGGATTAGTTTCTGAGGCTTCCGGGAACTCAAAATTTACCACCTCCCGCTGATTTTTGTCAAATTGCGATACGTTTTTTCCAAATTTCCCGTATTTTTACCTATTTTACCCCACTTTTTGCCACTTTCTACCCTATTTCCGTCAGTTTCTGCAAAAATTATCCTCGTGCCTCTGACGCGCGGCGGAGTGTGGTGTGTGGGGCAGAGTCTTCAGGGAGGGCAATAAACATGGCTTGGGGAGTGGATAGCCTTCAAGAGGATAAACTTGGCTTGGGAGTCTGACGCTTAGGTTGGGTTTCCCCTATCGACACCTGTGCCTTGGCTGTGTACACTTCACGTTACTAAGCATGTAGTACGCGAAACAGTGGAGATGCCGTTTAGCAAAATTATAGTTACACAGATTTGAGAAAACAGCAACGAATATCGGCCGTTTTGATGTGCAAGTGACGTTGTATTATTTTATCTGTACGAAAGGTACATTTACGTGCACTATACATATTTTTAGCATTAATGTTTGTTCATTCGAGTCAAACTATCTTTCCAAATATGCATACACTCAATTTTATTAATTGCTAAGAAGTATTACCAAGTTCAAATTACTTATTTACCTACTTGTGTCTACAATACATATTGCTACAAAAAGGCAGGTTTTAGCTATTTCTGCTGCAACGTTGTAACAATTTTCGGTGTTGGGCACACCTTAAAATGATCCTCGGAGTAGGTAGAACTGTCAGACGTGATAAAGCTTGCTCTTCAGCCACAATGAGTCAGTGCAATGCAGTTGAATAATGTACTGCCTAACCAGATAATTGTGAAAGCGATGTCAACTACCACAACTAAAATAATTTAGATGTATATAGATCACGTTCAAGTCTCAATACATTAACATTTAAGGACATAAGAGTTAAGCTTACAGTGACAAAAATTAATCTTACATATAATGGTAAATAAGCTAACTAGAGTTATATAGCAAATCATTATGTATATACAATAATAAATAATCAATAAGTCCCATTAGCGCTGTAGAATGCAGTTGTGTTCCACGCCCCAGTTTTTGGTACTAATGTAAAAACATGTGTTAAATAAAGGTATAAAAATGCTAATACTGTCATTTGGCGTAGTGGTACTGATTCCTTCGGATCTGTTCCTTTTGTGCAGCATGCGAAACTGGAATTAAATTTTCCTAGTTGTGTTAAATGTCACTTTGAATTTGTATCATAGTAAAAGATATGACACGCGCAATGTTATCCAGCTTGGTGGAGGGATATAGCCCCTCGGAAATCTGTGCGCCTCTGGCTTTCTGTGCCAACCTGCCGGGATTTCTGTTAAACTGCTGCACCACAAACATCCATCCATGTAGACCAGTATTCATGAGCCTTTGTAAAACAAATACTTTTACCAAAAAAGTTCAGACTCGAACTAAAATATTCGGATGTGTAAAGTGACTGCTTAAGTAAACGCAATAATAGGAACGAAAATAAACAAAATTTTATATGTGTTGTTAAACCGCTTTCTCATCGGCAATCGGACAGGACACAACTGACATTATTACGATGCATGCAGCGTATATATATTCTAAAACGAAATAATATCAATATCATCAACGTTATCAGTTAAGGATAGACAAACTAAAATGCTTTAACAAGACAGTTAGCAATAACAAAAAACATGAACTGAACGAATGTCAGACACACAT